>JAOSBN010159576.1:0-22297 GCA_027563595.1 Erythroxylum suave | reverse complement strand
ACACTCTTTATTTTTGTCTCCACCGAAATCCTCCACCATTAAACTTCATTTGATGCTCACCCATTAAACTTGTGCTTATTAATGTTATTGGCTTATCCATCACCAAAAACACTTGTAAACCTTCATTCAATTGCTTATTTCACTCTTCTTTCCTTTGCTGAATCCATCGAAACTCTCATTTGCTCTCCTAAGTTCTGGAAATTTTGCTGAAGAGAGAAGAGAGAGAGAGAAGCTTAGTCAAGTAAATTTATTCAGGTTTTCATGCGTAACTGGTATACTTTTCATGCTTATGGATTGTTGCATGCATGAATGGTGTTGATCCAAGTGTGGGTGTTGAAGGAAGAAGTAGATTCGGAGATGTGTATAACTAGATGAAAGTTTGAAGTGAGCTGGAGTTTGAGATATGCAGAATTTTACTGAATATGAGTCTGTATTTAGTGAATAACTTGACCTATAAATATCCAAATTGGATGAAGTTTGATTTATAGTAAACTAAAGACATAGAGCTACATTCTTTATGAAGGAATCAAATTCGAATTATGTCTATAAGAGTCTGTAAAATTAGTTTGAAGTTGAAATTTGTGTTCTGAGTGTGAAAACTATTTGTGGATTTTTTATTATAACTTGAATGATACTCAACAAAATTGCATGAAATTAGCTTCATTAGAAACTTAAGACTTAAAAGCACAAGTTTTCAAAAGAGAAATTTGCCTAAATTTTTCATATTCCTTGTCAAAATGACCACAAAAGATTGACCCGAAGGTCTATTTTGGGAAGACCTGGAAGAAGTTGGAACAAAAGGTAGTGCATGATGCTGTTTGACAGTTTTGAACATCCTTCCTTCTTTTGGTTATAACTTCTTCTCCTGACATCCAATTGACATTTAAATTGAACCAATGGACTTTTAATACATTAATCTTACTCTCCACCAAAAATTAGGACTTTCTAAAATGGATTGATTGAAGAATTTAAGTTGGAAATATGACTGTACTGAAGTATGATAACTGGGATGGTTTTACTGAACATACTTCGGTATTTTAATTATATTTTGAACTTTATTTTTCCAGAAGGAGTGATTCTTATTTTGAATTAAATTAGATTCATAAGGCTACAAATTGTATGAAGAGATTAAATTCTAACTATGCCTCTAAGAATTTCAGAATCTGATTCAAATTTGGGATAAGAATTCTATTGAAGCTTAAGAACAATCTGAGATCTTTTGAGTAAAACTTTCAGTATACTAAACCAAATTGTATGAACTTGGTGTCATTGGAGACCTAAGACAAAGAGGCACAACTTTATAGAAGGAAGTATTACCTAATTACCTCACTGTCCTGATGAGAATAGTTAAGAAAAGGGGATCCAAAAGTTAGCTGTGAAATAAATCTGGATTGAGGAATTAAGTATGGTTTCACTTGATTAATTATGTGACAAGATTAAGGATAAGAAACTGGGAATTTGTCATGAACATGCATCATACATATTCAGTATAGATGAATGTGCATAATAGAATTCATAATTGTGCATAGTAGTTATATATGTTTGTATTAAATGTTTTAGAGGACCCATAGAGTGATTGACTCCAGATATTGCCAGGGCTTCGAAGCAATAAGCAATAAGGGAGCTTTGTAAGTAATTTAGATGGTCAATTTTTTTGTAAGAAATTCATTAAGTAAGTTTTAATAGTTTAGCTTTGACTGTTTTTCTTGCTATTGATTTGGATCATTGAATGATTTGCAAAGCTGTAAGAATGTGATATGCTTGAATCCATAGTACGAAAACATTGATGGATATGTGTTTTGAATTTAAGACATTTCTATTTTTGAATCTATTAAGTTCTAGGTAAATAGACATGCCTAGAAGGGTCGGCAGCTGCTCCTATGGCACTTTGGTGCTGAGAGTTCGGTCTCTCCTGGACACTTCGGTGTCGAGACTTCAGTCTCTCTTAGACACTTCGATGTCGAGACTTCGGTCTCTTCTATATAAGTCTCATTACCCACTTCTGTAAATGGATTAGCAGTTATCTGGTTTTGTAATTCTGATATATGTTTGATTATGACATAAACATTATTATGTTCTGATTCTGAAGGGTTTATACCCTCTTGTGATATTCAATTCTATTAATTATAAAGTCTCTTCTGAAATACATTATGATTGATTTATTGTTTACTGCATGTATATGCTGTTACATAATTCAGTATGATAAGTTGTCAGTTTATCCATATATTAGTTATTACTCACTAAGCTATATGCTTAGCATGATGGATTTTCCCCGTGTTGGTTTAGAGTGAGGATTATAAAGGCTGGGACGAGTCAACCGCATTGGCCAATGAAGTCTATGTCTTGTTTTGTCAAAAATGTAATTTTTTTAGTTTATTTTGGCTTGTATATAAAGTGTATGGTTCTGAATTATTGTAAACTTTTTGTAATAACTATTATCAATTTTTGGAACAAAGTTGTATTAAGTTCAATGTTATATGATGTATGTTTGTTCTAAATTGCTTCCAATGGAAGATTTTTGAATGCTAGGTTTCCGTAAAATGTTTTGGTTTGTTTATATTGTCTTGTGTGGCATCCATGTATCCTCCCACGGGGTACTTGAGCATTACAAAAAAGATGTGGTTGTTGATGCATTAAGTAAAAGGTTGGCTATATCAAAGATTTTAAGTATGAAGTTTAAGGGTCTTAAGTATTTAAAGGAGTTATATAAGAGTGATGGAGATTTTGGAGAAATATGGGATTTATTTTTAGTGAAAAAGTCTTATGATGATTCCATATATATGATGGGGTTTTTTACAAAAGGAAATTAACTTTATCATCGAAGAACTTCACTTAGGGAGAAGGTGATTACAAAATTGTAGAAGGAAGGCTTAGTTGATCACCTTGGTAGAGACAAGACTCTTGAAGAGGAGAGAAAGAGATATTATTGGCCAAAGATGAGGAGAGAAATTGTTATTATTGTGGAGAGGTTCCAAATTTGTCAAGTTTATAAGGGACTTGCTTCAAATGCTAGTTTATACATATCATTGTCATTTCCTAATGCTATTTGGGAGGATTTGTCTATAAATTTCACATTGAGGCTTCTAAGAACAAACAGAGGTATTGTAACATACCACTCCCATAGAGTATAAGCCCGAACATACTAGAGGGTAATCGAGAATGTTCTCTATGAAAATGGCATATTAAGACAATCAAACTAACTCATTAAAGGCGTAAAAGATATCATAAGCATTCTAAATGTTCATTTCTTCCCATTTCATTCACCAACATAAAAGTCATGCATGTCATTACAATTCAGAATCCACATATACATTACATAAATTTTGTTAGTTAAATCTCATTACCAAGAATATAACATGAAATGGGATGCTAATACATAAGACTCTAACTAGACTCCTCAATTCAACTGATCAAACCTTTGAGCCATTCTCATCCCTAATATGTAAGTATAAGACTTCTACTATCACCTTAGTGGCTAGAACCCCATTGAACCTAAAAAATAATAATACAATTTTGATGAATTTCTAAACTCAATGAGTAAATCATCATCGACGTATTCACTTAAGTTTTATAAAAAATAAGTATATCAAATTTTATCATACTTCCATAAGCATATCATGTAAGCTGGCAATGCATATCACATCACATCATCCATTAGCTTCAACTGTAATTCACTATTTCAAAATAATTTAATAATTCATTTCAATTCAATCATTTGATACATGTATGGATGTATAAGCAAATGCATATGTGTTTTCATTTTCATTTTTGTTTTGTTATGACCAAGTGCTTATTAACCCAATTTACTGTCCTATATTTGTTGTAAACATCGAGATCATTTCTAGCCCATATCCATTATGGATATTTAGTCCATATTATCTGAGCTTGAGGCTCTTTTTCATAATCTTGAGTTCAAAGCTCTTTTTTGCACATCGGTCACTCTGGTCACAACTCCTTTATTTGATCATGCATTTCAATGTGATGAGATGGCATCATTTTACATGCTAGTTTTCATTTCTTTTCATTTCTATGTACTCATGCCACATATATCAAACTCCTAACTCTAACATTTATCAATTAGTTATACACACGTTCTATATTAAACATACAATTCATACAGAAGCACATATAAATGAGTTTATACATTTAAGTTGACTCACAGTACACTCCAGAAAAGGTATTGCCTTGATGTTTCGGCAATGTCTGGATGTTGATGATCACCTTGCACGTCTATCGTCATGCAATACACACATAGTTCACAAATTACTAATTTGTTTAATCATATGAATATACAATCATGCAAATGTATATGTGTCATGTTTCAATGTACGCTTAATTGACTTTTCAAGTATATATTCTTTTATATATATATATATATATATATATATATATATATAGATCTTGACTATTCAAACATTATAGCTTGTATACAACTAGTTTGCAATCAAATTTATACCTTAAGTAAGCTTGATTTACTCCAAATTCATCAATCACACATTCATCAAATTTTTTTAGAAATATATATTTATACAATTACCCAATTCTCATTCATAATTACCTCGTGTTCTTTAATGCTCATTCATTTATGCCTAATGCACATTACTCATATTCTTAAGATCATGTTTGCATTCATATGAACACCTTTTATCTCATCATAATTTCCGTATTTTGATACATTGACATCAAAACAGTACATTCTTTACATCATGACATCAATTAACAACCTAAACTTATCAAGCTCTTAACCAATTAATCAAGTAACAATATAGGTTTATTCCAAGCCTTAATCAAGTCCAAATACACCAATTTAGAGTGACTTTTCCTCAACTGATTCAACTTGTACAAAAGAATGAAATTAACATTCTAGAACTAGGCCCACGATCATGAGGGACCATGCTATGATTGTGATAGAAGCTTATGTAACAGGCCCCAATTGTACATTGAGGGCCATGATCGTGCACTGTCTTTCTTCCCTCAATTTTACATGAATTTCACACATTTAGAGACATCCCTACCACTTGAATTTTTTCCAAAATTCGTATCCTTTAAAGCTACTTCATTTCATGCTAGTCTAGCTACCATATTGGTTACATTAAATCTCACAAAAATATGCTCATTAGTTTCATTATTATTCACTTTATACCATCATACATGCAGTCCTAACTTTTCTAGATTTGAAAACACTTCGTTAACACCTATCTTTAGCATGAATTCATTATCAATTCTACTTCAAATCCCAACTGAAATGATCTATATAACAGCCCACAAACTATTATTGTCATTCATCCAAAAACAGAACAGAAGGTACACCTTTCATTCATCATTTTCAACACAATTTCAATACCAATAACATATTCAATCTATCCCTACTCAGTCATCATAATTTCTGCTAACACATGCCGCAATAGATAAGTACTTGACTTACTTGTTCAGCTCAAATTCCACCTCATGTATTAAGCCTGCTTTGTCTCACGCATGTAAGATCATCTCAAGAATAATGAGGGAGTAAGATGAGTTTTTGCATAGACAAAAAGAAGACAGCAGAATATAGCTATCTTTCTGAAGAAATTGACAAGGATTTTAAGGTGGAAATAGACAGACTTTAAAACAGAAACTCAAAACATGAGGGAGGTGTGGATTTGGCTATGAGAGGAGGGAGAGGGAAAGAGTACAACAGAAACATTACAATGGAGCTTAATGTGTTGGTCACATGGTGTAGGTGTAAGATGAGTTTAAAGATACTTGTCAAGTGTCTAAGCCAACTACATGTCCACTGTTTAGGCTGCCAAATGTCACATAGCTTTCTCTCTCAAATAATTCCTCTCAAGGAATTTAACCAAAGGAATTACTCAACTTCTTAATTGTTTAGTATGATATCCAACTATTTTAACTAGTTCCTCTATATAACTCAAATTAGTTGCAATCTCAACTTCCTGTGCCGGTAATATATGTGTTGGATCTAAACAATATCTCTTGATCATACTAATATGAAATGCATTATGAATCTAAGACATTTCTGGTAGTATTGCTAATTTGTAAGCCAACAATCCAACTTTCTCCATAATCTCATAAGGACCGATATATATAGGGCTTAACTTTCCCTTTTTATCGAACCTTAGCACTCCTCACTAGGGCGACAGTCTAAAAAATACCTTATCTCCTACTCGGTGCTCCATATCTCTTCGATGCTAAGCTACATAACTCTTTTGCCTATCTTAAGCTACCTTTTCAACAATCTTTAGGCCTTCTTCATCCTAGTAAAAAGATGCTCAACACTTTCTACCATATAACGCCTCATGTGAGGTCATACCAATACTACTATCATAATGATTATTGTATGTAAATTCAATGAAAGTTGTATACTCATCCCATACTCCTTGAAACTACAAAACATAAACCCTAAGTATATCCTCAATAATCTGAATAGTTGTTGGACCCCGTTTCTAGAGCCCAACAATTCCAAATGACTAAGAATATGAGCATTTGTAATTCCCTTGCAGGGTTATTTCCATAAACCCTCTTTGGTTCATCTACATTCTTATAACGTCTTAATAGTGTTGAACTCGGGTCCCTTTGCCTATCCTGAGGTGACAATTTAAAACTGTAGGGTAACAACAAGTGAGAGGGAGGTTGAAAACTTCAAATTATAAGAAAATCTTTAGCATCAGCGCGGGAGGGTTCGCCGAGGCAAACTAATTGTTTTTCCGCGGAAAATTTAGGGGGTATATTGAAGAAGCTCTCAGGAAAAGTTTGCCGCAACAAACTAAATGACTTCATCGCAGTGAAATTAGGATAATGTTCTAAGAACCTCTTGGGAAAACTTCATCGTGGATAAACTCCAAACTTCGCAACAGCAAAATTACGAGATAGAGGTAGAAGTACCTTTCGGGAAAAGTTTGCCGCGACGAAACCTTTAAATCTGCCATCCCTAACCCAAACATCCAATACCATTTACACTCAAAATCACTTCCTCAAACAATTCCATTGATTCTTTACATACATTCAATTCACATCTTTCACTATGGCTACCGTATAAGCATCCTGTGTAGCATTACTAACTTATAATGATCATATCTTCCAATCACATTTGAGGATCAAGATTATAAACACAATCATATTTCATTACAATCAAAAGATGAGAGTTTATAAAGCTTTAATGGGCATTTCAAGCCTTAATACATCACAATCCAAAAATATAAAAGTTACACCAAGTCGAGTTGCCCAAAATGCAACTAAAGCCTTATTTTACAAAAGCTAACTTAAAATACAAAATAAGTAAAATCCTAAGTAATGCCTTTATGCCCAATCACTTGATTTATTGCTCATCACCTGTAGATGGGACGGAATGGGGGAGGTGAGCTTAAAGCTTGTGGGTAACAATTTTATAATCGGTAACAAGCAAACCATTTTAAAATGTGCAAAGCATAATGAAACACATATTTCCCAATTATCAAATCATCAACCACTTTATAAGCAATTCAAATCATGCAATTAATAAACCTGTCATCACATAAGCACATCAAAATGGTCTGGGTGGTCCATAAACAGAACGAGATAACACATTCTCATGAAATGGTCCTGTGTAGTCGTAAACAGAACGAACTAACACAAACTCACATAGTGGTTTTGCGTAGTCGTAGTCCTTGAAGGAGCTCTGTGCCACTAGCAGGTAGGTAGGAGAAGTCTTTAGTCAAAGTGCACTTGATAACGGAAAGGACCAAACCAAACTCATATAACATATATTTCATAATCTTATAATCTTGTTGCCCAAAATGGTATGTTTTTTTAAAAGCAATTTCATAACGTGGTAAAATCATTTTCACATTCCTTTTTATAAATCCTTCACATAACATTCACATGGTAAGCATATAAAACTTTATCAAAGCATTTATAGAACAATGAATGCACATTTATAAAACAATCGAAAACATTTTTTTTTCTTGATTTTGAACAAACATTATGGCTTATTATCCAATTATAAAAATGCAATCCACCTTGAATTCTTTGCTTATCAATAACTCAAAGATGCCTCTTCTCTTGCTCCTCTTGCCTCTCCTTTTGATTTCCTTTAATATTGTCAAATTCCAAATTCAACATGACTTCCAATTGTAAGCTCAAAGAAATACATACACTAACATTAATCCTAGAATACTTAAACCTATGCTTCTCTTAAGCTTCATGAATCAAACCCTTCCAAAAATCCAAAAGTTCAAACATAAACTTACCTTGAATCTTCACCAATTGATGAATTTCTTGGCTCAAATGGAAGCACTAATCTTTTTCTTTCTTTTTCCCTTCTTGAACAACTTCAAAATCTCTCTCTAAGACTAAGAAATTTGGAAACCTAGCTTAACCTTCTCTTTCTTTCTCCTCTCCCACGACACTCCCACTCTTCCTCTCTCAATTTTCGTTTTTCTCCTTCTTCATTTTCTTCCCCTTTTTACCCTTAATAAGCCTAAAAAGTCCATTTTACCCTTCCTTATAAGCTTATGTTCTTTCCACCTTAAGTAATCTTCCAAAATTACCCCTTAACTTTCTTACTACTTTAATACCACTAAACTATATAATAAAATCCTACTACTTTAATACCACTAAACTATATAATAAAATCCTACTAACATTAGCACAATAATTAAATTTCAAAACTAAATCATCAAAACCTCATTATTCATTTAATTCATGCTTAACTAAATAAAAGAAAATTTTGGGGCTAACATTTCTCCCCTTCTTAAAAAAATTTCGTCCTCAAAATTCTTACCTAAGTTAGCGAAGAGATGTGGCTACTTCCCCTTCATGGCTTCCAAGGGCTCCCACGTGGCCTCTTCCACAGAATGACTTCTCCACAAGACTTTGACTAGCTGAACTATTTTGTTCCTGAGGACCTTTTCCTTAGTATCCAAAATCTGCACTGGAGTCTCCTCATAAGTCAGATCGTCTCTCAATTGGACCTCAGTGGGCTGAATGATGTGAGAGGGATCCGATCTATACCTCCTCAGCATGGAAACATGGAAGACATCATATATCTATAATAATTCTGGGGGGAATGCCAACCTATAGGCTAGCAGTCCAATTCTCTCAAGAATCTCAAAAGGGCCTACATATCTTGGACTCAACTTACCCTTATTGCCAAACCTCATGACTTCTTTCGAAGGAGATGTCTTAAGGAAAACTTTCTCACCACTTTATACTCCATTTTCTTTTGATGTGCATCAGTATAGCTTTTCATTCTATCTTGTGCTACTTTAAGCCTCTACTTAATTAAGTTGACCTTATCAACTGTCATTTGAAGTAACTCTGGTCCACTAATCTCCTTTCTCCTTCTTCATCCCAGCATATAGGAGTTCTACATCTCCTCCCATATAGTGCTTCTGAATGCTCGAATGGTACGAATTATTGTAAGCAAATTCGACCAATGGCAAATGCTCATCCCATGCTCCTTTAAAATCCATCACACATGCCCTGAGCATTCCCTCAAGGGTCTGAATGGTCCTCTCAGATTAACCATCTGGCTAGGGGTGAAAAGCAGTGCGAAAATTCAACTTGGTTCCCAGAGCCTCTTGTAAACTTCCCTAGAATCTCGAAGTAAATCGACGATCTTTATCAGAAACTATAGAATCTGGAATTCTATATAGTCTCACTTTCTCATCAATGTACTTCTTTACTAGCACATGCAGAGAAACAGTCTGTTTAATTGCTAGAAAATGGGCTGACTTCGTCAAATGATCAACAATAACCCATATAGCATCATGCTTCCATTGGTCTTGGGAAAACCCATCAAAAAATCCATATTCACCCTTTGCCACTTCCACTCAAGAATGGACAATGGCCTTAACTTGCCTGAAGGTGCCTAGTGTTAACCTTGACTTGTTGACACACTAGACACTTACTTGCATATTCTGCTACATCCCTCTTCGTGCCTTTCCACCAAAAATGCTCTTTCAAATCTTTGTACATTCTGGTGCTATCTAGGTGCATAACATAAGACGCATTATGTGCCTCGTCAAGTATCTCATCCTTTACCTCTTTGACATTTAGAACACAAAGTCTATTGCCTACAACCATAAGTCCATTATCCCTCACCACCACTTCAAATTTCTTACCATTCTGAATTTCTCCTCATAGTTTGTTCAATTATGCATCTTGTGCTTGCAACTCCTTAACTTTCTCCCTAAGTATCGATCTCACTTTGAAATTTTCCAAAATGCAATATGGCTCCTCCTATGTCAAACTTATTTTCAGCTTAGCCATCTCTGTCAACAACAACAAATAAACTGTCTGAACATAGGCTATAGAGGATTTCCTTACTCAAGGCATTTGCCACCAAATTCACCTTTCCTAGATGGTATTCAATCAATAGGTCATAATCCTTAAGTAGCTCTAACCACCTTATCTGTCTTAAATTTAACTCTTTCTGGGTAAATAAGTACTTGAGACTTTTATGATCTGTAAAAATCCTCGTCTGAACCCCATACAAATAATGTCTCCAAATCTTTAGATCATGGGTCGAATAATTCAACTCATACGACTTTAATTGCCGCGAAGCATAAGCTATTACTTTGTCTCCCTGCATCAACACACAACCCAAACCCTTCCATGAAGCATCATTGTAAACAATATAACCCTCATCTCCCATAGGCAAGGTCAGAATTGGAGCACTTGTCAATCTGTGCTTAAGCTCCTCAAAGCTTTTTTGACATTCATCACTCTAGATAAGTTTAGTGATTTTTCCTTAATAATTTGGTCATCAGACTAGCTATCATAGAAAATGTAACACCCCTTTACCGCATGGTACATACCGAGATGCCCGGAGGTCATTCCGGTACATATACTATGATAAGGGTGAGCTACTATCGAACACTACATTAACTTCACATGGCATCATATCATTATTCATTATAAAAGCATCATATGGAAATCACAATATTTTAAAACCCCACATTTCCTTATTTCATTACGCAAAAATCGAAAGGCTACATTGTATTTTTCAACACCTACAACATGTACTTCATTAAAACCTAGTAGAAAGGTACTACATGAAGGAGGAAAATATACAAATCTATCTAATCCATCCAAAAGTCCCAGCTGACCGACTTTTGAGCCATAACCCCTCTTGCCAAACACTATTCACACGGCTGGTAGAGCCTCTCAGTAGCTAAGTCATCTATCAGTCCTGAAAAGACAACGTTGCAATTTTGGTGAGTTTTGCGAACTCAATGAGGTAACCATCATCGATGGTTCACTCAATTCATGCATCACATTATTTCACATAACATATAATCATACCAGATCACATTTCATATTTCCACTTAAGCATAGGCAAATTATGCATTTCCAATAAATCAAACATACATAACTAAATGCATATGAAATAATCATGAGACCCTTTTTCCAATTGTTACATTGTTGTGACTGAGTTCCTGAACTGTCCCGTATCCATTTTGGATACCGGGCTCATTATACGTTGAGCTTGAGGCTCTGAAACACTTGTGAGCTCGAGGCTCATTTTCACTCGTTGAGCTTTAAGCTCTAATCGTTGACTACTCTAATCACAACTTCCATTATCTGATTATGCATTTATGCATGGAATGCGTATAACCAATCAATCACATTATAGCACATAGGTCTTCACATTTACATACAAGTAGCACTTCAATAACTCAATTCCCATTCATTTTCATCGAACCTTTTGTCCGAAATCCACAATCAAACACATTCATTATCATTCATAGCATAAATTAAGCAATTGAGAGAAACCATCTAGGTTACTCATTAGTTGCTCCCGAAGCTAATTCCTAGAAATGCCGGCAACATTTGGAAGTTGATGTTCCAATTGTTCCTCTATAACAAAATAATACACACATATATCACAATCTGTACAATTATGCGTGTTCATAAATACACATATATGGAATGAATTATGTACAATGCATGTTCATGACAATCCCGGTATCCTTCCATCAAAGTTATCAAAACACAATCAAATATCGAAACTCACTTAAGTAGCATTGTTCGTAGGGTTTATACCTCAACAAACCATTTGAACCCAATTTCATAACCAAATGAGCCATTTTAGATTTTTCTCCAAACTTTGACATTTCGAGTCTACTATTCACATTAAATCAAAGAGTGCAATTGATATAATTTGGTCCTATAAACAGAAGGTAGACAAAGCAGAGACAGACGAATATTCAAAGCATAGACGAAAACAAAACCTAGACGGAAGCAAAACATAGACGGAAGAAAAAGGCAGACGATGAGAGGTCAAACACAGATGATAAAAGTCAAACACAGAAGAAAACAAAGTCAAACACAGATGAAGCGCCAAAAGATAGACGCAACGCCAAAAGACAAACGCAATGCCAAAAGACAGACGAAGTAAAGAACAGACAATTCCAAAAAGTAGACGAAACATAAAGCAGATGAAGAATAAATGAAAAGGCAGTCAAAGTGAAGAAAGACAGACGACAAAATATAGACGATAGAAAACAGACGATACGTGGTCAAAATAGATGAAGAAAATCAACCACAGATGATAAAACACAGATGCTAGGTGGTCAACACAGACGATAAAATAGTCAACCATAGATGATAAAACACAAACGCTAGGTAGTCAACACAGATGATAAAATAGTCAACCACAGACGATAAAATACAGACGCTAGGTGGTCAACACAGAAGATAAAATAGTCAACCACGGATGATAAAACATAGACGCTAGGTGGTCAACACAGATGATAAAACATAGATGATAAGTCTTTACAAACAAAACGTCTATGCTCCTGGACATCTCTAAGTCTTCATCAACTCTTATATAAACACCTACGTATTCATACATGCTCAATGGAGAACCAGAGCATATCACCTTTCCATATCTAACTCTCCACACTAATCCTATACAGCATTTCATTGCTATCTCAACTCTAAGAATCATTTCCACAACATCTGATCACTAATAATCCATCAAAACTCAAATAACACCATATCTCCAAATTTTCATCCCCTTATCACAGTGTTCAAGAATATAATTATATGAAAATGCCATGTTCATGTAGATGACAGTAACTCATCAAATTTATTTCATAAATCTCCAATTCTAAAGAATTTATTCACTACTTATTGAAAAACTCCAAGATCTTCAACTACCCCAAGCCCTGACTCCACACAAAATTTCGTACTCCTCTGTAAACACTAATCAACTTCTGGTCTTTCTTAAGGCAGAAGAAACACTTTAGGAGTAAAGGAAATAGTGAGGATATGAGGAATCAGAGTTAAATCTCAAAAGGAGTTTGATGGAAAACTCTATGCGTGGGAGGAAATTTGGAGACAATGATAACAAGGAAAGCACTTAGGAAAAGTACCAACCCCTTTTTAACTTTTTGGATTGCTCAAACTTACTTCTGACATATAATAAAAGCAACTCTACACTTGTCACTTTCCTAAGGTCTAAGTTCTGACTTAGTTTCTTTTGAACTAACTCCCTTAGACTCTCATCTTTACAATCCAACTATCTCTAAATCTTCATTTGATTTTCTTCTCTTATTTCTCCTATTTTCCATAAGACTCTATAAATTACAAAATAAATCCTAAGTTCACTAAAATTCATAAATCTTACAATTCTACTAACCAATAATATTTTCAATATAGAAACATTCATAATTCTCAAAAATTCACAATTTAATCTAATTATACCCATAATCATTCATGAATGCATGTATACTTTCATGTGCAGAAAATATAACTATTCACGTGTATGTGTATATCATTTTATGCATGAACATAAAAATGTCTTTCTAAGGTCTTATTAATTACTCATATTCGCTATTTTAACCTCCCAAAGGTAATGGGATGTTACAGAAAATCCTTCCACAAACCTCCTATAATAGCCTGCCAAACACAGAAAACTCCTGACTTCTTTGGTGTATGCCACTTCACCACTGCTTCAATTTTTCTCAGATCAACATGCACTCCATCCTTCGAGATCACATGCCCAAGAAAGGTTACCTTATGAAGCCAAAATTCACATCTGCCAAATTTGGCATAAAGTTCCCTCTCCCTCAGTGTTTGTAACACTATCCGGAGATGTTTTTCATGTTCCTCTTCGTCCTTGGAATAAACCAGAATGTCATTGATAAACACTATAATAAACTGATCCAGGTACTCCTTGAAGACCCTATTCATAAGATCTATGAATGCAGCTGGAGCATTAGCCAACCCAAATGGCATGACTAAGAACTCATAGTGCCCATAGCGAGCCCTAAAAGCTGTCTTACTTACATCAACCTCTCTAATTCTAAGCTGATAATAGCTTGTCCAAAGAACAATTTTAGAGAAAACACGTGCCCCCTGTAACTAGTCAAACAAATCATCAATTCATGGCAAAGGATACTTGTTCTTAATGGCACCTTGTTAAGTCTCCGATAATCTATACACATACACCATGTCCCATCCTTCTTCTTAACAAATAGGACAGGCACTACCCATGGCAATGAACTCGGCCTTATAAACCCCTTCTCTAACAGCTCTTCCAACTGTTCCTTGAGCTCCTTCAATTCAGCTAATGCCATCCTATGTGGAGGTATAGAAATAGGTGCAGTACCGGGAATCAAGTCGATGGAAAACTTAATTTCCCTTATTGGTGGCAAACTAGGTAAGTCTTCTGGAAACACATTGGGAAACTTCCTCAGAATCAAAAAATCTTCTAACTTCCTTTCATCTACATCGGTATCCATGATGCATGTCAAGAAGGCTTCACACCCTTTTTTCATCATCTTGTCAACTAACAAAGATGAAATCATTTTAGGTGACTACATTCTTCTATCTCCTCTAAAAGTCACCTTTTCTCCATTACCAAAGTTGAACTCTACCTCTTTAAGACCACAATATAACTTTGCACCATATTTCTCCATGGCATCCATACCCAGTATAACATCTAGACCCTTTAGTTCTAGCGGCAATAAGTCTACTACGAGTCTAGCACCCTCAATAACTAGTTCACAATGTCTATACACTTGACTTATCATCACCTTCCTCCCTAAAGGAGTGCTAATAATCAATGAATCTTCCAATGACACCAAATTCACATCACATAATGTTATGCTTATAGAAACAAATAAATAAGTGGAACCAATATCCATTAAGACATATACTTCAGAATTAAATAAACGAGCCATATCCGTGACAACTTCAGGGGCAGGTGCAGATTCCTCTTTGGTCATAGAAAATACCCTAGCCTGTTCCTGACCCCTTAGCCTTCCTGGAAGAATAGCCTTCTTTATAGCCCCAGCACTGCCCACCTCAGTGATTGTCCTGGCTCCCATAGTTTCTACTCTCCTTGGGGCTTTCAATTGGGACCCCTCTTGTCTTGTCATCTGAGGGCATTCCCTGATCATGTGTCCCTTTTCCCCACATTGAAAACACACTCCAAGTAATTTGAAGCACTCTCCTTTGTGAAATTTCCCACAATGCTCACATTGAGGGTGTGTATACCTGCTCCTCTCCACCCTGCTATTGCCTCCCACCATTGAGGTTTGCATCGAAGCTGCCCTTAATTTCTGGTTTTTAGTAGAGACGCTACTCCCCACCTCACTCTGAGTATGGAAACTCCTTGTACTCCTCTCATGCATTGGAGCACTCATTCGCTTCTTAAAAGACTGCTCCTGGTTCTTCCTCTTCTTATTCACTTCAGACTTGATATTTTTCAATTTCTCAGCCTGAAGTGCAGCATCTACCAACTGCTAATAATCATAGAAGTTACGGATCAACACCTTCTCCTTAATCCCTAAATGAAGTCCTCCCTCAAACATACGACATTTGTCCTCCTCATTTGCCACAATGTTGGCTGCATATCGGCAAAGCTGAGTGAACTTTAGCTCATACTCACTCACACTCATATCCCTCTGTGTGAGATTTAGAAACTCTCTGGCCTTCTCTTGCACATAAACCCTGGAGAGATACTTCTTCCTAAACACTTCTACAAAATCTCTACATCATAACATCGGAGGCATAACCTGACTATGAGGCACTGATTCCCACCAATGCAGTGCGTCCCCCTATAGCAAGCTCACTGCACAATCTAGTTTCTCTCCATCTAAGCACTTCATCTGAAACAAGACTCTCTTAGTTCTCTTCAACCATGCTTCAACCTCTTTCGAATTTATGGTACCATAAAAATATATGGCTCCATACTTGTGAAGCTTATCATACTGCCCACTTCTCTCCACCGGAGCTAGCATCGGAGCTTGCGACCCTTGACCCATAGCATATGTGAAATCCTGAGCAAAGGCTTGAAAGAACCACAGATCCATAGTAGGTATAGGAGGAGGAGGCGGTGGCACTTCATGCTGCACACTAGGTGCCTCAAAATTAGGAGCAGAACATGTTCCCACGTCTTGCAAGACATACAATTCATCCATACTTCCTCGGTGCGAGCCAAATTGAGTTTGAGCTCCTCAAGTTCTTTTTTAAGGCAGCATATTTACTCCTTCAATTGAAAACATTAAAAGCAACTTTTAGTTTAAGCCTCAAAAGCAACAATTTCAAGTTATGTAAAACAATACAAAACAATGCATGAGGTTCATTGAGAAACAATGCATGTTCAAATCATAGCTTAAAAACTACTCATTCTAAGCCTAGGATATTCTTAAACCTAGTCCCCATCTTAGATCTAAACCTAGTCACTCTGATAACATAAGAATGTTGGACCCCTTTACCGGAGCCTAACAATTCCGGGTGACTAAGAATATAAGCATGTGTAATTCCCTTATAGGGTTATTTCCATACTTATAACATCTCAATACTGTTGAACTCGAGTCCCTTTACCTATCCCGAGGTGACAGTTTAAGATTGTCGGTTAACAACGAGTGAGAAGGAGGTCAAAAACTTCAAATTATAAGAAAATCTTCAGCATCAACGCGAGCAGGTTTGCTGCAGCAAACTAAATGTTTCATCGCAGCAAAATTAGGGGGTATTTTGAAGAAGCTCTCGGGAAAATTTCACCGTGGAGAAACTAGGATAATGTTCTAAGAACCTTTCAGGAAAACTTCACCGTAGCCAATCTCCAAACTTCGCTGCGATGAAATTACGAGATAGAGACAGAAGCACCTTTCAGGAAAAGATCGCCGCAGCAAAACCTTAAAATCTGTCATCCCTAACCCAAACATCTGATACCATTTACACTTAAAATCTTCCCTAAAATCACTTTCTCAAACAATTCCATTAATCCCTCACACACATCCAATTCACATCTTTCACTATGGTTATGCTATAAGCATCCTGTGCAGCCTTACTAACTTATAATAATCATATCTTCCAAGCACAATATCCAAAAGTTTTATACTTCATATCATTGGAAAGCTAAAAAGAAAATCAACCACTCCAAGAAGACAACTCTGTCTAATTCAAGCTAGATCATTTTAGATTCGTCCTAGAAGTCAAAACACCAAAACTTTACCCTTGTGAATGGTTAAAATAAATGAAATGTACAAACTTTGAAGATCATGAGTAAAAACACAATCATATTTCATTACCATCAAAAGATGAGAGTTTACAAAGCTTTAATGGGCATTTCAAGCCTTAATACATCACAATCCAAAAATACAAACACCAAGGCTAGTTGCCCAAAATGCAACTAAAGCCTTATTTTACAAAAGCTAACTTAAAATCCAAAATAAGTAAAATCCTAAGTAATACCTTTATGCCCGATCACTCGATTTCTTGCTCATCACCTATAGATGGCACGAAATTTGAGGGATGAGCTTAAAGCTCGTGGGTAATAGTTTTATAATCGGTAACAAGCAAACCTTTTTAAAATGCGCAATGCATAATAAAACACATATTTCCCAATTCTCATATCATCAACCACTTCATAAGCAATTCAAATCATGCATTAAATAAACCTGTTATCATATAAGCACATCAAAATGGTTTGGGTGGTCCATAAACAGAACAAGCTAACACATTCCCATGAAATGGTCCTGTGTAGTCATAAACAGAACGAACTAACGCAATCCTACATAGTGGTTTTGCGTAGTCGTCAACATAAAGGAGTCCTTGAAGGAGTTTCGTGTGACTAGCGGGCAGGCGAGAGAAGCCTTTAGTCAAAGTGGACTTGACAACGGAACAAACCAAACCAAACCCACATAACATGTGTTTCATAATCTTGTAATCTTGTTGCCCAAAATGGCATGCTTTTTGAAAAGTGATTTCATAACTTAGTAAAATCATTTTCACATTCCTTTTTATAAATCCTTCACACAACATTCACATGGTAAGCACATAACACTTTATCAAAGCAGTTAAAGAACAATGAATGCACATTTATAAAATAATTGAAAACATTTGTTTTCTTTATTTTGAAGAAACATTTATGACTTATTATCCAATTATAAAAATGCAACCCACCTTGAATTCTTTGCTTATCAATAGCTCAAAGATGCCTTTTCTCTTGCTTCTATTGCCTCTCCTCTTGATTTCCTTCAATATTGTCAAATTCCAAATTCAACATGACTTCCAATTGTAAGCTTAAAGAAATACATACACTAACATTAATCCTAGAATACTTAAACTCATGCTTCTCTTAAGCTTTATGAATCAAACCCTTCCAAAAATCCAAACGTTCAAACATAAACTTACCTTGAATCTTCACCAATTGATGAATTTCTTGGCTCAAATGGAAGCACTAATCTTCCTCTTTCTTTTTCCCTTCTTAAACAACTTCAAAGTCTCTCTCTAAGACTAAGAAATTTGGAAACCTAGGTTAACCTTCTCTTCCTTTCTCCTCTCCCATGACACTCCCACTCTTCCTATCTCAATTTTCGTTTTTCTCCTTCTTCATTTGCAGGACATCTCATTTTCTTCCCCTTTTTATCCTTAATGAGCCTAAAAAGTCCATTTTACCCTTCCTTGTAAGCTTATGTTCTTTCCACCTTAAGTGATCTTCCAAAATTACCCCTTAACCTTCTTGCTACTTTAATACCACTAAACTATATAATAAAATCCTACTAACATTAGCACAATAATTAAATTTCAAAAGTAAATCATCAAAACCTCATTATTCATTTAATTCATGCTTAACTAAATAAAAGAAAATTTTGGCGCCAACAATAATCCTCTCACTCTGTGCGTCTGTCTGAGGATGAAATGTTGTACTCAAATTTAATTTTGTACCCAATGTTATCTGTAGGCTACCCTAAAATCTAGAAGTAAATATGGGATCTTGATATAATACAATAGACACTGGGACCCTATGTAACCTCACTATCTCATGTACACATCACCAAGCTAACAGATCTAGTGTGTTATTCTCTCTAATAGCTAAGAAATGAGTTGATTTTGTTGATCTGTCAACATGACCTATATGACATCATGCTACCTCAGAGTACTCAACAAATCCATAATAAAATATATTGTAATCCTCTCCTATTTTCACTTTGGAATAGGTGATGACTGCAATTTCCCAACTGGTGCCTAATGCTCTGCCTTAACTTGTTGGCATTTCAAACACTTGGCAATATACTCAGTCACTCGCTTCTTCATCCTTGGTCACCAAAAATGTTGTTTTAGAGTATTGTACATCTTTATAGTACCAGGATGCATAACATAAGCTACTATTTATGCTTCCTCTAAAATTTCCTTTCTTAAACCATCAACATCTGGTACATATAATCTCTGATTCAACCACAATGTATTATTTCTCAACTCAAACTTAGAACTCGGATTCTGTTTTAACTTCTCTACAATCTTCGCTAGTTCTAGGTCTTTGCTTTGAGCTAGTTTGATCCTTTCATCTAATACTGGCCTAAGCTTTAATGTAGCTAACAATGTTTCATTCTGTCCAAACTTAGCTCAACATTCACTGCTCTCAGTTGAACTAGATTTCGTAACCTCGGTGCTTGAATTTGTGCTACATTTCTATTAGATTTCTTGCTTAATGCATCAGCTACAACATTAGCCTAACCTAGATGATACTCTATTGTGCAATCATAATCCTTAAGTAACTCAATCCACTTTTTTTGTCTCACATTAAGTTCCTTTTAACTCAACATATATCTCAAACTTTGATGATCCGTAAAAATTTGAAATGTTACCATATATAGTTCTACATGAAGAAACAAATAGTGGGTGGACCCCGGATCAATCAAGACAACAATATCAACATCAAACAATTTAACCGTACTAGTCACAACTTCTGGAGCGGACTCTACATCCTCTCGTTTCATTGCAAATACCCTAGCTACTGCTTGCCCCTTGGGTCTCCCTGGCAGATTCACCCTTTTTGCTGCATCAAAACTACCCACTTCGCTTATAGTCTTGTGACCCACAGTCTCAGTTCTTTTCGAACCTTACATCAGAGTTTTCTCCTGTCATGCATGCTGAGGACACTCTCTGGCCATGTGCCCCTTCTCTCCACATTTGAAAAGAGCTCCAGTCAATCTGTAACACTCTCCTTCATGGAACTTGCCACAATGGTCACATTTAGGGACAGATGACTCGTTCCCTTCTCCCCTTCTACTGCTTCCAGCCGTTGAGGCCTGATAAGAGATAGTCCTCATCTGTCGGGACCTACTTACACCACTGCTCCTCTCCTCAGACTGCATAGGAAAGCTGTCGACACTCCTCTCTAGCATAGGAGTACTGCCTCCCCTCTTGAACTGCTCTCTCCCTTTTCTCTTTTTATTCATAGCACTCTTTATATTTTCTATGGTTTCAACCCTCAGTGCCGCTTCAACCAGTTATTGAAAGTCATAGAAGTTTTGCACTACCACTTTCTCTCTAATGGCTAGATACAAGTCTAATTCAAACCTACGACACTTAGCTACCTCACTCATCATCATCTCGATTGCATATCGGGATAGCTGTGTAAACCAACGCTCGTACTCACTCACTGTCATCTCCCTCTAGGTGAGACTCGAAAACTCCCTCTGCTTCTACTGAATGTAAACCTCAGACAGATAATTCTTCTTATAAGTGGCTAGGAAGTCTTTCCATCCCAACACTGATAGCTTCATCTGGCTTCCTAGCACACTTTCCCACCAGTGCAAAGCATCCGCCTGAAGTAAACTAGCAGCATATACCATCTTCTCATGATCCTTGCAATCCATATGCTCCAATACTCGTTCTGTTTTTCTCAACCATGTCTCAGCTTCTTCTGGATTAATGGTCCCATAGAATCCACTGCTCCATACTTCGTCAACTTATCAAACTGTTTCCCTTTTCTCACTGAGGCTAGATCAGAAGGTTGTCGCTTCTGACCTATGGGCTGGACAAATGCCTGAGCGAAGGCTTGAAACATCCCCGGATCTAATAGGTGACTCCTGGGTTGGGGACTGAGAGGGCTCATTACTGTGCCCTACAAAAGCCTCAGCATTTCCTGGGGCTATAGACTCATCGGTACTTGGAGAGTCAGGTGCAACGGATCCTTGCAGAACTCCTCGTGTCCTTCTACGAGGTGGCATCTTACTCCTTAAAAAAAAAACACTAACGATTAGCTCACATTTTGATCTTATTTCCTATATGTATATATGGTATGCATGTCACTTAATGCAATCAATCAATTCGCAATGCAACAAATAATCACACAGCACACAATTCATACTATTATGCATTCTAAGCCTAGGAAAAAGCCTAAGCTCTGATACTATAAGATGTTGGGCCCCGTTTCCGGAGTACAATGATCGATTCGGAATACCCAACATTTTACACAAACACTTGCATTCAAACTAACCCTCCAACTCTTAAGCTCTTCTTTGTTTCGTCTTTGTTTTCAACTTCGTCTATGTTGGCACTTATCGTCTGTGTTTGACTTTGCATCGTCTTAAGTTGACTGCCTATCGTCTGCCTTTTGCTTATCGTCTGCCTTTTGTCTATCGTCTGTCTTTTGTCTATCGTCTGTCTTTCCTTGCGTCTGCCTTTCCTTGCGTCTGTGTTGTGACGTCATCACAGATGATACACTTCTTCTATTTTTTCCTTTGCGTTTGTGTTAGACGTCATCACAGATGATACTCTTCATCTTTGTTTTCCTTTGCGTCTGTGTTGTGACGTCATCACAGACGATACTCTTCATCTGTGTTTTCCTTTACGTCTGTGTTGTGGTGTCATCACAAATGATACTATTCGTCTGTGTTTTCCTTTGCGTCTATAATGTGACGTCATCACAGACGATACTCTTCGTTTGTATTTTCCTTTGAGTTCATAACAAAATCTCTCTAATTCTAACATGCTATTCTAATACTAACAACCATTGGCAATCTCAGCAAAGAAGAATATGCACATACACATTTCATTATCCCAATCTTTAAAA
>JAOSBN010159558.1:0-22298 GCA_027563595.1 Erythroxylum suave | reverse complement strand
TAAATATTCTATCTATCTAAGTATATATAAATATTCTATCTATTTATATATATAATCTAAAGAGATTAGTAAACAGAATAAATGAAAAGGTTCCCACAATTGATTATAGTATTATATATATACATATATATTTTATAATATATATATATATAATTTCTATTTTTATTTTTTAAATATTTTTAAATCATTTCATTCGTGAGGAGCTGGATGAGAAGAAACTCTCATGTTCGGTTCTGTAGTAGAGATGGAACAGAAAAGGAACCATCAACTATAACCATAAAAGAACTCGATTTTGTAAACAACATAGAGAAATACTGAATTTTTATATGCATAATTGAATCATGTATCTGCGTGTTTATATTCTCTTTTCGCTTAAATAAAGGCATAGTGCCTTACTTGATTTTTTGTGTACTTAATATTTCTATATGATTTTTGATGACTGGTGAGGAAACGATTGGCTGATCGTGTGCTAAACATAACTGATTTAACGACCCCCGTACCCTTAACGTTAGTACATAAAAGTTGAGTCACCGTATCGACACCTTTCTACGGGACTTGCGGGTGATTCCACACCTAGGGTCTGGACACCGAAGGTCATCACCTGTCATGATGCTTTTGTCAACTATAGTCTGGACTCGCCATGGATGAAGTCGAGCCAACACCGAGGATTGGTGGGTGTGCACACTAGTTTGGCTGACTAGTGGTGTCACACATGATTGTTTTGGCTTACCCTGATATTCATTTTTCTAATGAGATTTGATTTATACATGTGATGTTTTTATGCTTTTGTATATTGGAACTGAAACCTATGTTTACCGGATGAGTAAATTAATCAACTAGGCCTATATGGTTCCTAACCAGTATACAATGAGTCATACGCTAGGCTTATGTGTTTTTTTATGTGTTATATGTTCACCTTATGGATTATCTATACGGTCTTGGTGTGTATTGAGTTCTATTTGTGACATGTTTTTCCTGCTCACTGAGTACATAATGTACTCACCCCCTCCACTTTCCAACCATGTAGGTTAATTTAATGAGCTTGAAGTTCTGAGTAGATCGTACGGACTTTTGATAGTTTCGGGACATTACTACACGTGGGTAGTTTCTGTTTTGTACTTTAATTGCATAGTGGCTCATGAACTGTTTGACTATTTTATTAGATTGGTATGTACATATGCTTTATGATTTTATAAATGTAACTCTTGATTGTTTTGTTGTTATAAAAGACCTCATGTATGAACTTCGATATTGTTGTTGAGTTTGCTTTACGTGGACTTTAAAGTCCTGAAGTTGTGGTAAAATTTTTGGTATGAATATAAAAGTGTGTTTAAAATTATTTGTAGGTTTTGGGATGTTTAAAATACAACTGTTATGTTGCCTAAATTTTTATTAAAAAAAATTCGATTAGCCTTGCATAGTCAAATTAAGGATACTGTGAATGTCCTTAGCCTGGGTATGCGGTGGTTGTCATGTGCTCGATGTGGTTCCGGGTCACGACAACTTAAATCTTAAAACTTTTGTAAAAATTGAGAATTGGACATAAGTCACTCAATTATTGAAACAAAAACAATCTTGGCTAATGTAAAATAAAATGACGAGTCATGACATAAGAGTGTGGAAAGGATAGATGTTTGACTTTAGGAATGAATGTGATTTGACTTTAATTAAACAAATTGGCTACTTAACAAGATAAATAAATAAAGAATAATTTAGCTAAAGAAAATGTTCTTTATTTCTAAAAGAAATATTTTTAAAAAACTTTTAGGAATGATCATAAACTTGACATTTGATTGAAGAAATACATTAGTTCAATTAAATGAATTCTCTCTTTCTCCACTTATGCTTTTAATAAGTCACTTGACACAAATTACATAATAAAATAAATATATAAAAAGGAAAAAGAATATCTTTTTAAATTGATTGTATTCAAACTAAATATAATGCTTAGTTTTTAAAGTCTTTGTTGGATTTGAGATTATTTAAAATAAAGCCCAAATGGATTTTATGCTAGGCGTGCATTTGAAGAAAAACTAGTTTCAATTGAACTAAGTCTAAATATAAGTTAACAATTAATACAATATTATTACACACCAATCTATATAAAAGATAGACTTTGAGCTTATAGGTAAGCCTATTTATATAGAAATCTAAATTTGTTTGTTATTATATTAGATATGGAGAATATGAGCAATTAGCCTAAATTTCTTCGTTACTTTTATCCCACCAATAGAAAAAGAAGGTCTAAAATAAGGTTATGGACTAGGGACAATGTGTTCTTAATCAAAACATGATGGGCTTATAAAAGACATGGAATTTGGGCCTAAATTTGAATTTTATGTATAAATTTGTTTAAACATTATAGGCCTAATAACTTACTTAAACAAAGAACGTAAGCCCAAAAAACTCCAAACATTTATAAAGAGGAGTATAATGAATCGAAAGTTAAAGCCAGGAAAAAATCAACATGACTTCTAATTTTCAAAAAGAAAGAAAAGAATAAAGAACAAGTAAACCTACTATATTTTCTTTAGAATGGGAAATTATATTAATAATTGGAAAATGTACAACTTTGAATTCATATACTTTAGCCTTCCACTCACGTTATCAAGTGGTAAGGCCTAGTTATATTTCTAGCATCCATTGTTCACCAACCTTGCGTTTGACAGTTCTTAAATATGTGTTCAACCATTGTCTTGTCGAAATTGCTTATATTTGTTTATTTCCTATACTTTCCTGTTCCTTTGTTTAATTGACCATATGTTTGCTCAATATGCAAGCATTCTTCTAAAGTTGATCTTCAAGTTAGGGATATCAACTTCTATATACTACTATCCCACTCCATACCTTCCTTCTTCCTAAACACTTACCACTACCTTTTCTTTTTCAGGATAAGCTTTTGTGGCATCTAGGGCTTAAATTCTTGTCAGGTTAATGTTCTATCTAAGTCTATGAGTTCCTTACTTCTTCATTATGAGAACCTACCATTATTTTAGTGTTTATTTCTAAATCTGATTGTATGCAACCATTTTAGTTTAGGAATTAGTATAGATGAAGTTGTTCTCTTAGTCGGGCCTTAAACTTGCATATCAAATGGTTTATTATGGTAGTCTTACTTTTGAAAACTCTCGTACTTCTTTCAATCCATACAATTTACATTGTATAACCTAATTTTAATAAACTTGTGAATTTAACCTCTAGATAGGGACAAGAAACAATATGATTGAGATTTTCCTGGAGCTCATAGCTTATAGCCCCTAATGGATAACAAATCGATTACGTTTTAGTTTTTCGATGTCAGAGTAGGAAAAAAAGTGATTCAATGTTTTTGGTGCTTATAAGCTGAGGTAGCATCTATTAGGAATATTGAGAAATGATAGTCTATCTAGAGTAGGAGTTCTTCCTAAGATTACCAGTAAGAGGAAGAAAGAGATCTTAGGTTGAAGTACCCTACTCCTTATAGAGTTTGCATATTGGGTGCAAGAGAGTTAATAGTTCTCTATAAGTTGAGTTAGTAAAGTTCCTTAATTGATGCTTAGTCCATATTAATGAATCCGTCACTCTAAAGTTAAGTGGATACCAAACATTGTAACTCCTCAGTATCCTTTTAAGAAGGTCCAAACTCTCTTCAATATCTATAACAAAAGCCACCTTGAAACTTTTAAGGAATTGAAGAATTAAAGGTTCCACTTGGGGAAAATTTATTAGAGGTCTAATTGAGCTTCAATTGTCAAACCAAAATGAGGCATATTTGCCATTCCCTAACTTATAGGCTATTCTAGGTTGTAAAAATTCTCTTGATCTGAGCAATTGGTTTATATAACAAGAACTATTAGAGTTGTTAGTCACTTTATAGACTCCTTCTTTTTAGAAAGTATATGTGGATCCATTTAACCCATAATGCCTTTATATTAGTAAGTATCGTCCATAGTCTTTAAATAGTAACATTTTATTGGTAAAATTCAGAGGATGCATTCCAAATTAACTGGCATCTTTGGGTCTACATACTATGTCCCAATTAAATTTCTCTTGAATAATCTCATAATATCTTTGATTACTCTTTTAGACAAGAAGATGTGGGTAGACTAATATGTGTGTAAGGATTATAGTATGGATTGTATGAGAGTTATTTTTCTGGTAAAAGAGAGAGCTTTTATACACCAATCGAATATCCTTTTCTAGATCATTTTAAGGAGTAGAGAGAAATCTCTATGTTTTAGCTTTTTGGTAGACATTGGCATCCCTAAGTATGTGAGTAAGGGATTTGTATTCTTAAACCCTATTATGGAGGAGAGCCAATTAATAAAGTGCTTCCCACTCTTTGAAATTATTAGGTGGCTCTTCATTAAGTTAACTTCTAATCATGAAAATGTTTCGAATATTTATAGGGAAGTAGTAATTAGTGAACTGGATTTATCCTTAGGCTTGCAAAATAATAAAAGATCATTAGTAAAACTTACGTTAAAGAGCTTCAGTTTTTTGCATTTAGTATGATATTAAAACATTGGATCTTTAGAGATAGTGAAATCAATCTAGTAAGAGCCTCTGTGCAAAGTATAGATAAGTATAGGGATAGAGGGTTTCCTTGCCTTAGCGTTTTGCTTCCTTGAATTGTCTTATAGGGGATCCATTAACAAGAATACAAAGGGAGGTAATAGTGATACATTGCTTGATCCAGTTTATAAAGGCTTGAGGGAAATTGAATGCCTTAAGCATATGGATTATCAAAATCCTTGAAGAACTCAACTTTTATAACATAATTTTGAGGTCCACTCTTCTTACCTTAGGAATTTAAAATATCTTGGGTCGGTAAAATATTATCCCCTATTAGTTTGTCATATAGAAAAGTTCCTTGGAGTCTCCTATTACTATTTAATATTACTTTAATTATGGTAGTAAGGATCTTAGAGAAAATTTTGTAATATTGTTACGACATTATATATGCCTATAATCCATCAAAGAATTAGGATAAGATACCTTAGGGATAAGGGTTGTAGGTCCTATTAATCTCCTTGAGCATCGTTCCTTTATAGAAGAATGCCATGACAACTTCCTTTACCACTTCACCAATCCATGGCCATGTCTTTTGAAATAACAATGCATTTAGTCCATTAAGGCCAGGAGATTTATTAAGATTTAATTGAAAAAAAAGTAAATATATCTCCTTCTTGGTTACTAAATAGATTAGGATTATAATATCTTCCTTTAAAAAATTATTGGAGATGAAATGCCTCAATAGATTAGTGGAGGATTAACCCACTGCTTATTCTCCTGATGTACTTTTGTAATAATTGTATACCTCTTCCATTATCTCTTCTTAATCCTTACTGATTTTTCTATCTTGATTTTTAAGGTAGATATTATGTTAATGTTTTTTTTGGTTTTGATAAATAGGTGGAAAATAATGTTTTTTGTCCCCATATTTAAGGCATAATATCCTTGCTTTTGTTTAAAGAGGGAGTTTTGAAATTATAAGATCTAAAAATATTCATTAAAGGCTAGTTTTTCCTTATCAAGGAGTTCCACATCGCCTGAATTGTTTGTTGATCTAGATTTGCTTAGAGTTTGCTTTAACTAGATCAAGATCTTATTATGTATTTTTAGCTCTTCCTTTATTAAGAATCTTGATTCCTTTTTCACCCTAGCTAATTTCCTCGTACATTTGAAGGAGATAAATCCATAACTTCCAAATATATTCCTTTTTTAACTACTTCTTTGAACTTTTGCACTCTTATAAGGTAATTGTTGAATCTTAAATGAAGCTTTCCTAAGTTATGATGGGGGCAAGTTTTACACCATAATGGGGCAGTAGTTTTGAAAGCTTAGGTTACCAAAGTATACATTACTTAATGGAAAGGCATTCATTCGTTCCTTATGTACTAAAGCATGATCTATCTTCTTTATGATATTCCATCCTTTCTGTTGTTTATTACACCAGGGATAGAAATTTCCTCGAATGTTTAGTTCCAATGGCTTCATAGTTGTATATTGTGCTATTACATCCTCCTGCTATCATTTATAGACTTGTTATTATTATATTGATGCTTCTAAGATCATTCCATAAGGCATTTCTTTGAAGACTAATATTGGATCTATAAACTAATATAATATTCATTTTTTATTTATTATTGAGGTGACTAATCTCCAAATTCAGAAACTGTTCAAAAGACTACTTCAATGTTACTTCTACTTCTTTGGAGTTATAAAGCATAACTATCCTCCTATAATGGTAGTTTAAGTGATTAGTGATTACACACAATGTTTCCTAAAAAAGGATAAATTATCACATTTTCTAGTTTTTTATGTTAGATTCCAAGATACCTAGGAATACATGTTTTATTTCCTTTAGGAGTTCCTCGAGTGCTTTTGATTTTTTTATGGGAATTTATGCATCTAATATTCCATATAAAAAAACTCATTAGGTTGTTGTTTGGCTTTTGGAGTCTTTTCCTCCCTGGCTTTTCTCTTACTCATTTTAGTAAAAGTTTCATGATCCCCTTGGCTTTCTATCTTTATTAATAGAGAAGTTTGCTTCTTAGACTTCAATTTCTACTGATGTAGGGGTGTTTAACCTCTTTTCTTTCTAGCCCTTTTAAGGAATACTATATGTATTACTCGTAAGACACATAGGTACCAACTTTTCACTCACAGGCCTCATGTTAACATTGGCTTTAAGTGTTAGAATATTGGTGGTAGGTTACATATTATTCCCTCCAATAACTCTCAGCTCCTGGGTATCAACTTCTCTAGCTCTTGTTAACTCTTGATAATTACCCTTTTTGAATATTTTCTTATAGGTTTCTACACTTTATTGTCAAAAGTAGTCTTTGGTTTCCAATTGTAAGAGAGTTTCATTATGTCCTCTACTAGCTCTTTTCTCCCAACTTAACTCAAAGGATTAGGTTAGGAAGCTCATCCTACATCTCTACCATAATACATATAAGTGCATAACCAGTTCTCCTTTAAAGGTTGTATTTTTGTCCATATAAATTGGTTTCCCTACATAAATTATTAAGTGGCTTAATCTTTTAGTTAAACAATACTCCAAAGGATTATTATGCATCCTAATCCATATAGAAATATGAGTTTCCTTGATTGTCTCTAAAGGTATTTCTAGTTTCCAAATTAGAGAAAGATAGGGGAGGAGTAAAGGGCCATTCTCACGGACTTTCATAACTTCTAAAATTGGATAAAGATCATAGAATGGGGAAACTTTAACGTCATTTTGATTCATTCTTATTTGTTGGCTAGAAATTTTGCTGCGAAAGGAAAAAATTGTATATGTCTTGAAGGAAAGTTTGAAAAGCAATTATAAAAATGGTAGTAGAAAGTTGGAGGCTAAGGAAGGATTATAGAAAACACATAACTATCCTTATGATGAGCTACTGGGTAGGCTTAATAGTGAGCAACTGATTAAGAGAGGGGAAGAAGTAGGTGGAATAGAAAGATGGAAGCAAGGAGCAAGGAAGTATTATTTTTTTAGGAAGGTTAGGATAGTTTCAAGGCTTAGGTATTAAAAAATCTTAGAGAGAAGGGACAGTGATTTCGTATTAAGCAACCTCCTATATTATTCAAACCTATGAATGAAATTTAGTAATATATACCATTCATAGATTCTAAAATCTTGTTATTTTAATATGATGAAGGCATACAAAATCACACAGAAGATTTTAATGCACACTTATAATGAATTAAAAACCTAAAAGTAACAGTGGTAAGGATATAAAATAAAATTTGAGAAAATTGAAATGTTCAACGATTAAAAGAACCTAATAGAAAGTTTCTATAATATAAGGAACATGATAAAAAGATTAAAAAAAATAAAAACCAAATAGAAAATTTATAAGGATTTTAACTTAAAAGGGAAGACAATTACCATAAATGCCTATTAGAAACTTTTTTTATAAGTTCTTAGTGTTAGATGATATGTGTTTAATTGATTATACATTTATTCTATAACACTTAGTGATTGATAATATGAAAATGCTTAAGACATTCACTTTAGTTCATATTCGATTTTGGGTACAATTCAAAAGTGAAAAAGATAAAGTGAGTTGAAAGCATAATCTTTGAGCCATCTTTCTGAGATTCATACTCACTTGTCTCCATGGAACAAGAAGAATAAGGATATCAAGAGGAGTAAGAAAATGCATGAAGATAAAGAGTATACATTGCTAAATATCAAGTGAAGTTATGAGTTTGTGTTGTACATGACACTAATGATGCATGACCATGACACAACATGTTATAATCATAACTCACCTTATAAAGGCATGAATCAAGTAGTCACTCCCATGAATCAAAATGTCATGGTCGTGACTTTCGCATATATGCCACCCAAAACCTAAGTTTTTAATATAAATATACATGTGATGGTAGAAAAGTTTATGTTTTTGTTTAGAGAAAAAGAAAGCTCTCAGTTTTGAGATTTTAAGGGAATGAAGAGGGGCAAACCTCTCACTCTTTAGAGACCCATGGAGGGTTAAGCTTCCCGATACCAATTTGGAGGTGAAATCTACATTTGAAGAACCTAGTTAAGCATTGCTCTCATTGTTTGTTGTTTTTTTTCCCTTAGGGATTAATTGTGTTATCATATGTTTAATGTTTGGATGTTGTGTCAGAATGATTGAATGCTATATTTGATTATTTTTATGTAAGAAACCATTGCTAGAATTTTAATATAATTCATTATTATTTGTTTAGATTTGTTTGTAGCAACTAATAGTTTTGAATCATTAGGTATAACATAACCTAGGTTAAATGACCCGAGCTTGTACAATTATTGCCTTGATTAATCTATTTTTCTAATTTGTAATGAAAATGTCCAATTAAATCTAGAGAGCTTGTTTTAGGTTGTCCAACAGCTAGGTTTAATTAACAAGTTCTTCTTAATTAAACACAACCTAAGGGAAAATCATTGATAGAGTTTATTGTTACCCTATGGTTAATAGTTGCCAAGAGAGGTATAAGAACAATAATTCACTGAAATATGTTCAACCATATGTAGGTAGAGATTGAACTGATGACTGGGTCTCTAAGGAATTCATCATTTTTAGGTTGTTTGATTTAATTTTCTTTGTTAGTTTAGTTTTATTTTATTTTGTATTCAACCCAAACCAAACCCCCCCAAAACCTAAACACTAATATTTTTATGAAAAAAGCTAACTAAACACTCTCTGTGGGATTAAACTAGACTCACTAGTGCTATATTTTGTTAGTCTAGTTTATTTTGAGTAGTGTTACAACACGCTACGTCATTAGACTTTTTGAGAAGCATTTCTAGTAAGTGACCTAAAAACACTCTTTGTAAGGCCCCAAATTATACCCTAGTTGAAATGTTACATATGCATGAAAGTATATGCATTAGATATTGTGATATGATTATGAATTGTATATGTTTTGAATATGCATGAAAGTATGTGCATTAGATATTATGATATGATCATGAATTGTATATGTTTTGAATTTTGGCTTGATCTTGAATTTTAGTTAATGGATCATACTTAATGAGTTGGAATTAATTAATACCATTAAATAATTGAGGTATTAAAATGGACATTTGGGTTAAGAAAATGTCTAATGGTAAGATAAGTTGGTACATGAAAATTAGTATGACTAACCTTATACTTTGAATGACATTGGGCAACATTGGTAGAGTGACAAATGGGCTAATTGAATTATGACATTTGGTAGCCAGACATGAAGATATATAGATGGTTTAATTGAAGGAAAAGTATCTTACCTTCATATGTGACATATGGATTAATTAAATAAAGAACACTTAGCATCCAAAGAGTTGGGGAAGTGGTGAGTCATCCTTCATTCTTGATGTTTCAGCCTTCTCTCTTCACTTTGCTCCTCTCTACCAAAACTGTCTCTTACACTCACTACTTGGATTTTTGCTTCACTTTGGGTTATCAACATTTAAAGTCCTTTCTAGATATTGTATCAATGAAATAGATTACGTTATCTTCTATACTGTTTTATTGGAGCTAAGATTTTCACCTTGATCTTGGATATGTACTGGTTGGAATAGTTGGTTCTTTGGAGTTGAAATTTGAAGTTAAATAGGTATGGGAATTCTAAACTTGATAGCATGTATTAATACAAGTTTTATGATAATTGAATTGGCATGAAATATGCGTTATGATGTGGTTCTGGAAAATGATACTTCAAAGATAGTTTTTGGCTTGGCTTTTGATGCATGAAACATAATGAAATATGCGTTGTTAACTGAAAAAATTTGAGCTAAAATTAAAGATGATTTTGATAAGGAATTGAAGTGTAATTAGTCTATAATAGAGGTATAACTAATGCACTATTATAAAGATGTTTTGAATTTGGTATTAAGATGATAGAATTTGGAAAAGTGCAGGAAAATAGGTAGGCCAAGATAGTGGCACCCATCCCACAACCGTGGGAAAATATAGTAGCCTCTGTCACGATTGTGGGGAGATGGGCAGGGTTTAGACATAGTAAATTCTATTTTTTACACTTATTGAATCATATGAGAACAAGTCCCTCTAATGTGGTGTATTTGTACTTGATTAAGGTGTGAAAATGAACCTAGATGATGCTAGCTTAATTGAGTAAAAGTTTATTTAGTTATGAATTGTTAAAAATGGACCTAGATGATGCTAGCTTAATTGAGTAAAAGTTTATTTAGTTATGGATTGTTAATTAAGGTAGTTACTTAAAGAATGTGTGGTTAGTGAATAATGTGTCTAATGTTGGAATGTATAATGTGTTCAAGGATGAATGTGTCCTTATGAATACAAATGTGTTTGTGTGATGTGAATTAAATATGATTGTTTATGAATTGGAAATTAGTATAGTTACTTGTAATATGTAAATACATAATGCATTTAATGGTATATGATTGCAAATGTTTATGCTCATAACATATGTTAAGTTTGATTAGATGTGCATGTATATGTTCAATCTAAGAAAAGTGGAATAAAGACATATGTTTGGCACTAAGACTTTTTCATATGATTTTGAAACCTGAAATAGTTTGTTTTAAAGCTGCCAAGTCCTAGTCGAGGGTAAATAGGCATGCCTAGAAGGGATAGTAGCTGCTTTTGTGACACTTCGATGTCTCGTGATACTGACACTCCGGTGTCTCCTGATATTGTCACTTCGGTGTCTTCTGTTACTGAGACATAAGTCTCTCTTGTTCTGTGATACCAATCATAGGTATCTTCTGATCTAGTCCCATTACCCACTTCTGTAAAAAGGATTAGTAGGCTAACTTGTTTTGTGTCCTCATATATGTTAAATTTAGATATAAGCCAATTTTAGTTTTGATACAACGAAATTATGCTCTGACACTATCAAGTTCTATTATGATACTTTAAAATTTTGTTTTGTTATTATGTTATTCTGTTCAGATAATTTTTTTTTCTGAAGAAAGTATATCGTGTTCTGATTTATTATATTCCACTATGATGTAAATAATATCGAATTGTTCTTTAAGTTGAAAAATTAAATGTTGTATGTGATTTGACATGATTCAGTACATGTGAATGCTAGACAATTGTTAGAAAAAGTCGTCAAATTATATTTTGTTTAGTTATTTCCCATTAAGCTATATGCTTAGCATGATGGTTTTGTCTCCATGTAGGTTGGCCAAAGAAGGACGTGTTTTATTTTGGAAGATGTATTTTTATGTTTAAGTTTAAGTTGTATTTCAATATAATGAGTCATGTTGTATTTTGTGTTTTATTTAATACTTTGTAATAACTTTAATACAGGATGGATTTGGAAGTTATGGCATGTATTAGTATAGTACAATATGTTTTGATTGCAGTAACTTCTAATGATATGTAATGTATGTTTGCTTGAGTTTTTGGAAATGGTTTGGATTGTTTGACATGTTTTAATTCTGTTTTGTGTGGCATTTACATATCCTTATATGGAGTATGTGGGTGTTACATTGTTTGGTATCAGAGCATAGTTTAGACGATTCTAGTCTAACTAGTGCTTAACTGTTGCTTATACTTGGATATAAAAGTTGTGTTTGACCTAATGCAGGTTATTGGTTTTAGATTTAAGTATGGAAAGATCTCATGAAGTCATTAACAAGGTTGTAGAGAGTAATAATCCTGCACAATCTCATCCATCGATATCGACACCCTTTAGGGTCAATAGAGGTGAAGCTGAAGTGTCACCTCCTCCTCCTCTAGCTCAAAGGGAGGCTTTAGTTAAGATATGATCATATTATTACATTGTATGACCATACCCAAAGCTCTGATTGATTAGTTGTGGAAGTGTGGAGCTGAGGAATTTATTGGAACATCTTGGGAGGAGTCTAAAGAGGTGGAATTTTGGTTAGAAAAAGTGAGATTAAATTAGTTGCCCACCTAAACAGATGGTGCACTGTGCTATCTTGCTTCTTCAAGGAGCAACCTATGAATGGTGGAAGTTTGTTCTAAGATATCCTCAATTACCAGAGCTTGTAACTTAGGATTTCTTTTCCTAAGAGTTTAAGGCCAAGTACCTGTCGAAAGCCTATAGAAAGGAGAAGTGGAAGCAATTTCTGAACCTAAAGTTGCGAAACCTGTCTGTTGTTTAGTAGGACAGCGAATTTAATCAACTCAGGAAGTATGCACCTGAACCCACACTTACTAAAGAGTTTTGGTGTCATTAGTTTAATGATGGTTTAAATGATTGGATCAAAGAGCATCTGGCAGTAATTACTCTCTTGTAGCAAGTGAGTTACCATAGCTAGTACAAGTTGCCATGAAGATAGAAAAGCAAGAGATGGATAGGAGAGAAAAGGGTCAACAGAGAGGTTTTATTAGAGGAGGTTAGTCCTCAGGTAAGAGAAGTTATGAAGGTGCCTCCACTGCTCAAGAATTTACTGTGAGATCTATAGCTAGAGGAAGGCGATAGGATTTTCCCTTATCGACTGATTCTAGTAGGGGTTCTTCTGTGGGTCGAGGTTCTAGTGCTTTAGAGTTCCCTCATTGCTCCAAACATTATTGGGGTACTTGTTGGAGAGCTAAAGGTGTATGTTATCGATGTGGTAGCACTGAGCATTTGATAACTAATTGTCCTATGAGAAAGGTTCATACATCACAAGTAGAGAGGTTTCTCATGCATTTGCTTGAAATACAGGCCATGGTAGAGGTCGTGGAGGATTTGTACAGATTAGACCTAATCCAAGTATTATATCAGAAATTTTTGATCGAACTGTTGTGCCAATTTGCTACAGCTCAAGCATATGAATTAAAAGCTTGTAAGGATCAGGATGCACCTGAAGTCATTCAGGTACTATTTTTCTCTTTGATTCTGAAATGTATGCTTTGATTGATCTTGGATCCACTCATTCTTATATCTGTGTTGGAGAAATTTCTAATAAAGTTATGCTTATAGATAAGTTAGAGTATGATATTCATGTAATAAGTCCTCTAGTTAGTAGTGTGTTAGTTAATAAGGTTTATAAAAATTGTCTTGTTATGTTCTAAGTAAAGTGATTATCGCGAATCTGATTAGATTGCCTTTTCATAAATTTGATTTGATTTTGGGTATGGATTAGTTATCCATTCATCAGGTAGTGGTTTACTATAGAGCTAAGATCGTTGTGCTTAGGAAACTTGATCAATCTGAAATAGTAATTTTTGGCATCCGCACTAGTTCTTCAGCTAATGTGGTATATGCTATGCAAGCTTGGAAGTTCCTTAGGAAGGAGTGTGAAGCTTATTTAGATTTTGTAGTTGATTTTAAGAAAGAGAATGTTAAACTGATAGATATTCCTGTGGTGAGTGAATTTCCATATGTGTTTCTTGAAGTGCTACCTGGACTCCCTCCTGAAAGGGAAGTAGAGTTATCTATTGAAGTTATGCCTGACATTGCTCTTATATCTAGAGCAACATACAGGTTGGATCCTACTGAATTGAATGAGTTCAAATTCCAGTTACAAGAGCTATTGGATAAAGGGCTCGTTCGACCTAGGGTCTTACCTTGGGGAGCACCGATTTTGTTTGTTAAGAAGAAAGATGGTACTCTCTGGATGTGCATTGATTACAGGCAACTAAGTAGAGTCACTGTGAAGAATAAGTATCAATTGCCAAGGATAAAAGACCTATTTGATCAATTAAAAGATGCAGTAGTATTTTCAAAGATAGATCTGTGATCAAGATACTATCAACTTCAAGTAAAGGATATGGATGTTTCAAAGACTGCATTCAAGACTCGTTATGGACATTATGAATTCTTGGTAATGCTATTTGGGTTAACTAGTGCTCCAGCTGCATTCATAGATCTGAAGAATAGAGTGTTTTAGCCCTATTTAGGCTAGTTTGTAGTGGTGTTAATAGATGATATCCTGGTCTATTCCAAGAATAAGCACGATCATGTTAAGCATCTGTGGGTAGTGTTACAAACAAGCTGATTAAGTGTGATTTATGGCTTCAAGAGGTATGTTTTCTAGGATATGTTGTTTCCACTCAAGGAATTAGAGTTGATACCAGTAAGATTAAAGCAATTGTTAGCTGGAAGCCTCTATAGAGTGAGACAAAAGTGAGAACTTTCTGGGATTAGTGGGTTACTATCACCAGTTTGTGAAGGGATTCTCAGTGATAACATCACCTTTGATTAACTGCCACATAAAGGAGTGAATTATAAACAATTTGCTAGATGTCAAACTAGTTTTGATTAACTAAAAAGAATGCTTACTGAAGCTCCTGTATTGGCTCAACCACCCACTTATAGTAAGGAATATGTTATATTTAGTGATGCATCTAGAAATGGTTTGGGTTGTGTTTGGATGTAGGACGGAAAGATAGTTGCATATGGCTGTAGGCAACTGAAGTCTCACGAATAAAATTACCCTACATATGATCTTGAACTTGTAGTGGTAGTGTTTGCTTTGAAAATATGGTCGGACTACTTATGTGGAGAAAAGTGTAGGATTTTTATTAAACATAAATGTTTGAAGTACCTGCATACTCAAAAAGAGCTTAATCTGAGACAACAATACTGGTTGGAATTGTTTAAAGATTATAACTGCATTATGGATTACCATTAGGGTAAGGCTAATGTCATGGTTGATGCTTTAAGTCGCAAGACTATTTGAACATTATTAGTATAACAGAGTGAAAGGAGACTTGTATCTAATAACACTTTAATAGTAATTTAAAGTTAGACCTACCTTAAAGCAAGAAATATGTGATGCTCAGAAAGTTGATGATAAGTTGCAACAACTTATTTTGGCGACTCAGGAAAACAAATAACCAGATTCTCTGTGAAAAGAGATGGTGATCGATATTATAAAGATCGATTGTGTGTGCCATCTAACGATGAATTGAAAAGAAAATTATTGTTTGAGGTCCATAATACTATCTTTATAATGCATCTTAGTGGAAATAAGATGTATCAAGATTTGATGCAACATTACTGGTGGCCACGTATGAAACATGATATAATGGATTATGTATCTAAATGTTTGACATGTTGACAAGTTAAAGCTGAGCACCAAGTTCCATTTAATTTGTGACATCCTATTTTGATTCCTCAATGGAAATAGGATAACATTGCCATGGATTTTGTCATTGGACTTCCTCTCACTCAAAGGAAGTGATGTTGTATAGGTGATTGTTAATAAGTTCACCAAGTTTGCTCACTTTTTGCCTATTTGTCCTGATTATTCATTAGATAGGCTTACAAACCTATATGTGAATGAGACAATGGGGATGCATGGGGTGCCACTATCTATTATTTTTTATCACGATCCTCGATTTACCTCAAGATTACGGAAAAATCTACAAAAGGATTTGAGTACTCAATTCAAGTTCAGTATCGCTTTCCATCCCCAAATAGATGGACAATTTGAATAGGTTATTCAGAAATTGGAAGATATCCTTCGGGGTTGTGTGTTAGAATTCCCAAGAAGTTGGGATAACTATCTTTCTCTAATGGAGTTTACTTACAACAATAGTTATTAGACTAGTATTGGTATGGAACCTTATAAAGCCATATATGGTAGGAGGTGTAGATCTATGATATAATAGACTGAATTAAGTGAAAGCAAGATGATTGGGCCTAATATTATGAAAGATATTGAAGAGAAAGTTCAAGTTATATAATAAAGATTGAAAGTTGCTGGAAATAGGCACAAATCTTATACTGATTCAAAAAGAAAAGATATTGAATATCAGGTAGGTGATAAGGTATTCCCGCCATGGAAACATATACTTTGGTTTAGGATGAAAATTAAACTCAACCCATGTTATATTAGTCCTTATGTGATTCTTCAGAGAGTCGGACCATTAACGTATCAATTAGCTCTTCCTGAAGATTTGGATAAGTTGTACGATGTATTTCATGTTTTCATGTTGAGAAAATATTAGTTTGATGATACACATAAGATTCTTGTGCAAAAATTAAAGTATAGCCGAATTTGTCTTAAGAAGAAAGGCCTGTGTTAATTTTAGTCAGAGAAGTTCGACAACTCAGAAATAAGCAAATACCTCTGCTTAAAGTACTCTGGCAATACCATAGACTCGAGGAAGCAACTTGGGAGCCATAATCGACCATGAAAACTCAATACCCTTAGTTGTTCTCATTAGTTATGAATTTTAAGGAAAAAATTCTTTTAAGGTGTAGAGAATTGTAAAGCCCCAAATTATACCCTAGTTGAAATGTTACATATGCATGAAAGTATATGTATTAGATATTGTGATATGATCGTGAATTGTATATGTTTTGAATTTTGGCTTGATCTTGAATTTTGGTTAATGGATCATACTAAGTGAGTTGGAATTAATTAATACCATTAAATAATTGAGGTATTAAAATAGACATTTGGATTAGGAAAATGTCTAATGTTAAGATAAGTTGGTACGTGAAAATTAGTATGACTAAGCTTATACATTGAATGACATTTGGCAATATTGGTTGAGTGATAAGTGACCTAATTGAATTATGACATTTGGCAGCCATATATGAAGACATATAGATGGTTTCATTGAAGAACAAGTAGCTTACCTTCATGTGTAACATATGGCTCGATTAAATAAAGAGATCCTAGCATCCAAAGAGCTAGGGAGGTGGTGAATCATCCTTCATTCTTGATGTTTCAGCCGTCTCTCTTTATTTTACTCCTCTCCATTGAAACTCTCTTTTACACCCACTACTTCTGGATTTTTGCTTCATTTTGGGTTATCAACACTTAAAGTCCTTACTAGATACTGTATCAAGGAACTATGTTATGTTATCTTCTATACTATTTTCTTGGTGCTAAGATTTGCACCTTAAGGATATGTACTGGTTGCTTGAAAGGACTAGATTAGTTGATTCTTTAGAGTTAAAATTTGGAGTTAAATAGGAAAGGGAATTCTAAACTTGATAGCATGCATTAATACAAGTTTTATGAAAATTGAATTGGCATGAAATATGTGTTATGATGTTGATAAATGAGTTCTGGAAAATGATAGTTCAATGATAGTTTCTATTTTTTTATATAAATTGTAAGCCTAACAACTAACAAAGCTCCAACTAGCTATAGTTCTCTTTTCTCCTTCGTCTAGCTTTCATCTTTTTAGCTTCATCATAAATTTCATTCCATCATTTAAGTGTCTCCCTTGTTCTTAGCTTTCTTGGTTATACCTATCTTAATTTTGTTCTCTTTTATGTGGTTCCAGATCCATGATATTCTTTTCTTATTCTCCCCCCTTTGGTTTACTTAATCCTTTTTATTTAGATGGCTCCATCTTCATCAATAGCTTCCTTTATGATCATTTGGAGTTGCTTAGCTTTCATCCTCTTTCCTCCTTTTAGCACAACTTTTTGTTCCTTGCCAACACCATTAACATGTTTAGAATGGTATTCTGAATTCTCTCTTTTTTATGATCTAACTCTTTTCCTTTTTTAATTTGCTACTTTTTCTACTTACCTCTTGAGGCAATTTTGAGCTATGTTTGTACACTTCATTATGACAACTTTTCTCCTTTGGCTAGCTTCTCTACCATTATCCTTTGTCCTCCCTCACCTACTCCTTCCTTTAGTTCTCCACTTGAGCTTCCTTTGGGTCATCGAATGCCTAACTATTGGCATTAGGTCTTAAGTGATAAGGAACCTTCTTCCTTCTTTCACTATTTTCCACCCAAATATGATGATGAAAACTTCATTATATCCCCTTAGATTTTGAAAGTTAGAGCTTCCAAATGGGAGAACACATTAGTTTGTTTTTTAAACAAGTGACTTTCTTTCACTTTCATTAATGCATGGGCATTTTATCCTTAAAAATGGTTAGGGTTGCAAAAATTTATGGTTAATGAAGATGATATTTTCCTTTTTTAAATTTGATAGTCATTCCAATTAAGAAAAAGTCTTAGAATAAGAGCCTCGGTGCTTCAATAACTAGCCCTTATTCTTACATCATTGGAAGCCTAAAACTCTTCTCAAAGATCTATAAGTCTCTCATATTCCTTTATAGATTAATATCCAAAATATACCATTTAAGTATTGGAAAGCATAGCGGGGTAAGCCACTTTGCTAATTTTATAAGGAATCTAGTTTATATGGATCAAGCTACTAAGTTGAGGACACTTAACTATATAAGAATTTGTGTTATGAATGACTTATGTAACTATCTCCCAGACGCTATACCCTTAATAAGGCTACGTACCCACAATGAACTCATTATAGATTAAGAAGTTATAGCCTACCAAAGGAGAACCCAGTTTGGCTAACAAAGAACATAAGTGGATACTTGCTTAAAAGATATTTAAAAGAGAATATTATATTGACTTTATAAATCTTGCATAAGAGTCAACTTTGAATCGGAATCGAACTTCTAAGGCCTTTCTTATCAATCATGATGAACATTTAATCTTGCTAAGTCATAATTTTCTGGTAAGAAATCCCTCATTAGATTAAGATTCTCTTCCTTTAAATATCCAAAATTTTTTTGATAATGGGAAGGAATTTGAGGGATCCTTCTTTTTCCTTTTAAATGTTTGTACTCTAGCTAAGGTAAATTCTAGTCTTAATAAGTTATAAGTGATAAAGAGTATGATTTCAAACCTACCATTCGAAGGAAATCTAATAAAAAATTAGGGATTGCAACTGTAATTCTTCTCCTTCCATATTTTTATAATCTTTTGGAATGTTAGAGGGCTTAATAGCCCCAATAAATAAAAATATTTTATGATTGTTTACTTGACATTAAGCCTTTCCTCATAGGTTTTTCAAAAATATATATTAAGGAATAAAATTGCAAATATCTAGAATTCCTATGCAGTAGCTAGAGCATCATCTCTAACCATCATAAGGACTATAATGGAAGAATAGTGTTGTGCATTTGACTCTAATAAGGCTGAGATACTCAATTATTTTGGCATTTGAGTGACTCATCTCTTGCAGTTAAGATTTCACATAGTAGAATTGTCATTCAAGTGTCTTTTGTATATGCCTTCAACTTGGCATTTTAAAAGATATCATTATGGAACAAAGTTGAGATATTTATATTAGGGATTGGATGCCCTATGGCTTACACTTAGATACTTTAAAAAAACAGTTTACTTCTCTGAAGTAATGTATTATTGGCGTAGAACTTACAGAACTTAAAATGGAATGCCACTTCTATACATGAGGTAATAAGCAATAAAGGAGATGGTCCTTTAGGAAAAAACTTGTAGGGCGTTAGTCAATGTCCTATAGTTCACTTCATTTCTTGAAAGTAAGGCCTTTTTTTTATATTTACAGTCATCTCTTCTTTGATCATACTCCTATATAATTTCAATATTTGGATGCATTAGCCATTAGGAGCTCTCTATTTAGGTTAACAATTACTTGGTGGAAACTGAAGGCTTTATATAGGTTATGGTTCAAGGTGATAACATATGTTGACATGGATTTAAATACTTTCTATATATTGAAAGCTTTAAAGAATAAAAAGGAAATCAAAGCTCTTACACTAGACTAAATCTAGCTCAAAATAATCTTTATTGCTTTCCCTTATATGTTGATAAATAGGTGGAGAAGAAGTAAACTTTAAAGAATTACACAAAAACAATTAAAATTAATCACTCATATCTTCGAACAAAAATCAAGGATATAATGGCTTAGTGATGGTGATAGAAATTCAAGTTTTTGTTTATATTTCAGTTCTTTCAAGAAGGATTAATAATATAATTATATCCTTTAAAAGTGATGATGGCTTCTTAATCTCCTCTTAATCTAATTTGGTTCTAGAATTTAATAATTTATACTATAATTTCTTTAGTCAATTATCGTTGATCAAATCTCTTCTACAAAAATGAATTTTCTAGTTAAACTTGTTACTTCTTTGGTTGTTAAATAGGAATTTTGCTCCCATAAGCCTAATAAGGCATATGACCTCGATGGGTTCATTGCTTTTTTCTTCTAACAAGCTTAGTCTCATAAGAAAAATTTTATCACTAAAGCTATTTTGAAAATTTTAAATTAAACAAATATATTGAAAGAGATTAGAAAATCCTACATTTCTCTTGATATTAAGTCTCCTTACTCGGCTTCTTTGAAGGATTACAAGCCAATTCATATTGCAATATAATTTATAAAATTATCTCCAAAATTCTGACATCTGAATCAACCTTGTTTTAAATAATTACATCAATTCAGCTCAACATGCATTCATTAAAGAGGGTAAATTGGGGATAATATTCTTATTGCTCAAGAGTTATTCAAGTTGTATGAAAATAACTTTGGTAAAAGTTCTGCTATTAAATTTGGTTTCTATAAACTTTTTTATTCCATTAATTGGAAGTTCATTCTTTATGTTCTTTTTGCATTTGGTTTTCACTCTATATTCATTAATTAAATTAAGCAATGTGTATCCTGTACCTTATTTAGTGGTTTAGTTAAAAGAGAACCTACTAAATTGTTTCAAAGTGTTAAAGACTTTTAGGCAAGGTGATGTTGTTTCCCGCTATCTATTCACTCTTGCTCTAGAAGTTTTAAGCAAATTGATGGGTCAAATTATTCATAATTAAAAAAGGTTTAAGTTTCTCCATAAGTATAGGAATTTAAGAATTCATTTCCCGTTCTCTATCGATAACTTACCTCTCCTCTCAGGGGTAATCCTTACTATATTTGTGCATTAATAGCAACTTTGAACACTTTTAAGGAAATTTTATAACTCTAAATTAACAAATATAAAAGTAGGCTCTGTATCTTTATAAACAACTCATACTTATCCCTATTTATCTTTAGTAATAGGTTTTCCACTAACAGCCTCAACTCACCTACTAGGGCATTCCATTCTCAAAAATCATTTTAAGCTAACATTTAACCATTTATTGAGAGGATTAAAAAGAGGATAAATAATTAGTGTAAAAGAATTTTTTCCTTTATAGACAAAAATCAATTAATCAATTTAGTTATAGCTTATATATTCACTAGAGTGCTCAAAAGAAGCTTAAAAAGAACTTAATTAAAACCTTAGAGAAAATAATGAGAAATGTTCAACTGTCTAGATACATGTCAAGGAGATCATTGGCTAATGTTTAATAGGAAGGCTTAGGTTTTTTAAAGGAAGAGGATTAGAATCATTCTAATTTAAATCACTAATAAAGTGATATTTATTAACCATATTTGGAGGATTCTAGTAGATAAGCAAGCCTTTCAGGTTAATTGGACTCATTTACTTTACATAAAGAATAAGAAAATTTCGACTATTAACCTTAATAACATTATTTCTTAGATCTTAAAAAATATCCTCAAGTTGAGGGTTTTGGTGAGGATGAAGATAAAAAGTAAGATTATTGACAATGGCTATAAGATCTGCTTTTTTACATGAGAATTGGAGTACTAAAGGCCCCTTAAGTTGTGTCAATGAATTCAGATATCTAAAAGTATTCATTCCTGACGATGCTTCTATCAGAGATGTTTTGTTTTCCCAGTTACTTAACCTCACAAAAGGGGTAGAACATTTATCATGGCTATTATTCCTCCTACTTTTTTACAATTGAATAAAAGGATACCCTTACATGGTTGAGGCACTCCTTGGGATGTTTTATTAATAAATCATGTAGAATGCTTTTGAGAGGACCTACTACTATAGTACATAAGTAAAAGATAGTTTGGTTTGACCAAGCCTTGCCTAGAACCTCTTTTATGCTATGGTTAACATTTATAAAAAGGCTCTGTACTTTAGATAAAATTAAAGGATTAAAAGCTCCCTCTTTTATTGCACTCTATATAATTAAGTTCCTGAGACTCTAATTCACATCTCCTTGATCGCGGCTTATCTATCAATCCTAAGATTGATCCTTGGAAACCGGTCAAATAAATTTGTACCAAGGATTGCAATA
>JAOSBN010159547.1:0-22298 GCA_027563595.1 Erythroxylum suave | reverse complement strand
TCATCATCATCATCATCATCATCATCATCATCATCATCATCATCATCATCATCATCATCATCATCATCATCGTCATCAAAATGTGAGGAATGAAAAGAGAAAGCAATAGAGGGACTTTGCAGTTTGCACTCTACTAGTATTAAATAGATTTTTGGACAATATGATGCATCTATAGGATGCCTTCACCTATTTGTAAGATGTAACTTGCCCTTGGATGGATTTCACTCCTTAATCATTAGCCTCATAAGTGCTTTCATTGCACACATAGTGGAAGTGTTCACTTCCATTATGTCCACATCAAAGTAATAACAAAAAGAAGAGGGAAAAGGTAGATCTTAGAATAATTCTCTATTGCCAGTTAAACAAAACATGTAAAATTCCAACAATCATCAGTTTTGTGATAACAAGGACTTATACATAGAACGATCCCATAGCTAAATTCTGTAATAAACTAGTGGGGAGAAGAATTATAAAGCACAGCTTGAAGAGGAAAAGAAAATTAATCGAACTCAAACATTGTTTTTGGGGATTTTGTGATAAAATTGAAATCCAAGTATTCACGAGAGTTTAAGAGCTTCAATCTATCAGCTTGCATTGAAATTATTAATATGCACAAGTAAATAGATTATGGATGCTAGGTGCTAACCCTGCACAAATTGTACAAAGGACAAGTAATTCATTTTTGATAATAATCAATTAGAAAGTATACATAGGGCCGAAAGATGCAGATAGTTAGAAAGTAGTCCGAAAACATGGCAAAAGGGACAGCTAAAGAAATATCAGTGTAAAAAATCACGGATAGCTACCATTTCTCTTCTTGAGCAAGCATTAACCAAAGCCTTTCCTCTGATGGCTGACCACTAAGAACCATCTCTTCTGAAAGTAATGACTGCAAATCACTTCCATTTGCTAAGCTGTTAAACTACACAGCTTTAGATGACATAGTTGGATACCTCTGCTGACAAAATGTCATTAATCTCTTAACTGATTGCAAGTACTTACGAGTTGTTTCATCATTTATAATGTGAGCCACACTGTTGGTGTAAATCCTCTCACGAGTTGAACGCTCATGGATAACAACCATAGTAACACCAATTGGCCAACGTGCATTACCAATTGCCAGCTTAATATAATGATCCATTGTAGCTAGGTAGTCCCGTTTCATGCAGCACTCCACCATCACTAGCAATGCTTGACAAATATCATCTGGAAGAACCTATATTAAGCAATATAAAATGAGTTAAGATATGTTTTGGCATTTCAATCTGACTGCAAATGTATTAGCATTTCTGACCATATATGTGTCATCATATTCCCCATAGTGTATAGTACCACTGGAGTGTATAAAGAGAAAACATCATTATTAAAAGAAAAGACAAAGAATGACATACAGTAAGCAATTAAGAATGACTCAGGATGTAATCAGTGTTTGAGATAAATGATATGGAGGAAACAAACAACATTTAACACAAAAGGAACAATAGGTGAAAACAAACAGATGTTAAGGATACACCAGAAAGGTTTAAGTAATAGAAAACTACGGCATGAGACAACTTCATGTATAACCAAAGGATACCCCATCCATGTTAACTGCTTCAGGCTAACTCTAAAATACAAACTACAAGTATTTTCAATGCTATTATGGCTAAGCCATTTGGTGTCCATTAATCATAAGGATTCATGGCCATTAAATATAACCTTAGGCAATTTCCACAATAGATTATTTGTATGAAACTCAAGCTTTCTTAAACAGTTAGACATAGGTAGTGAATTATATTGGATCTGAGTGCACAATAACTTTTTAGAAGAAATAGAAATTAAGATGTAGGCTGATTCTGACCAAGTCATAAACGTTTAGCTCGATGAGATTTGTGGGTTCACTATAAGCTATAAAAGCAACCATCTTGCTCTTAATAGTAGTAAAACAACTAAATCCAGATAACTCTCTACTTCTAAACAATATTTGGTCCATGTTGAAGCCTGATCATTTACACAGTTACTAGATATATCATCATTGCAACAAAAATAAAAGCACAAAAATCATTACAATTAAACCCAAAAAAGAAATCACCTTTTTCCTGCAAAACTTGAACAAGGGATTCAAGTACCTAGCACACTGCTTAAAGGTAGCAAGTCTGCTTCTCAACCTCACCCTTCTCATTCAACTCCTGATTCCACTCATCCAACAACCTCTTGAAAAATACCAAGATTCTATCTTCATCTCATAACTCCTTAAAATTTCCTTTCATTCGGTTCAAATTCTTATCAGCATTAACCCCACTAAACCCTCCATCCCCTGCTGCTTTAGGAATCGAAGTAGGCAGATTACTTCTTGCTTCGGGAGAACGAGGTTCTCAATGTTTTACCAGCCGGTTAGGGGCTTGGAGGAAGACGCGACAGTGGAGGCAATGGTTGACTTTGGCTTTCAATTCACGGTTGTGAATTTTGGGTTTGGTGTGTCGGTGGAGTCAGCGAGGGTTGTGGAATGGCGTTTGACTTTGGCTTCCAGTTCGCGCTCTTCTTCACGGATTTTCTGTTTGATTTCGAAGCGCTTGAAGACTTGCTTGCTGCCTATTTCTTGCGCCAGAGGTACGGATTTCTTCAGGAGTTCCTACTTGAGTAGAGTCATTTAGGGTTTTGGCCAAGACAGTCTCTCAGTTTAATTCGTCTCATGACAGTGGCATAACTGGTGTTTGGGATTAAAGGTGTATTTAACACAATCTTTCGTTTATTCAGGCTTGGTTTGGGGGAGCGGTGAGAGTTGATAACCTACTGAAATGAAAAATACTTTAATAAGTACTTATGTGTTTGAGATTATTAGTTTGGTAACTGCTGAAACATGAAAATAGATGTTTAACAAGTGCGGTTGCAGTTGCTGAAAAGAGATAAAATGACTAAAAAGCCTATTGATTTAATAAACTATTAATTGTTATATAAATAATTAAAAAATATATTATTAATCATATAAATTTAAAATATTAAATAATAAATATTAAATTAAATTAAGAAAATATAAATAAAATAAATTTAGTAAATAAAATATTTCATGAAAATATATTATTAGTCATATTAATTATGAGTATAATAGAAAATAATACTTGTAGTGAAGGTTGTTAATGGAAAGAAAAATTTTTACCGCAGAAGCAGTTTCCTACCGCAACCCTCTTTCTGCTTATTGATTTCTACGGTGACCCTGCACTTTTTTCCAACCTTCGGTTGTTCACTGCATATCCAAACATGTGACTGTGTTTGAAAACTGCGGTAAATAAATACTTATCTTCACCGTACCACAAATCCAAACGCAGCCTCAATCAGCTAAAGCAAAACGCTGCTCCTCCTGAGCTTGTTAAAAATCAGTTTATTGGGTTGGTAAAAACAACTAGTCAATATGGTCAACTAGCTAAATTGGTTCAATCAGCTATTTTTTTAGCTAATCAGCCAACAATTAAACGGAGCCTACATGTCTAATTGAAATATTAGATGACGAATAAATTAAATTATATGTTATAATCATGTACGGATAACTTAATCTACTTACTTTGAGGTTCTTAATATTTGGATAATCATAATATATTGGTAGATGCCAATCTTAATCTATGATTATAAATTGTTCAATTAGAGAATTAAAGATAAATTAAAAGAATTTTTAATTTATCTAATTATAATTATAATTATAATTATTACCAACTATAAAGGGTAACACATAAAGAACAATTAAAGAGAAATTTTTAATATAAATTAACTTGGACATAATTTTGAATTTTAAAAAAATTTAGGAATTAAATATGAGATATTTGGTTTTATTAAAATTAAATTATTTATATTTAATAATTTAAGTTTAATAAAAAAAATGTCTTTTTTTATAATTAGAAAAAAGACATCAAGAAACTAGCACTCCTATTTTTTCTCTCTAACACAAAGGTCTCTTTTTTTTACTTTATAGATACAATTAGAGATTAGATGTATAAATAACTTGTAGTTGACAATATATGAAGGACAATTTTACAACATTTTGAATTAGGTACGTTTCAACCCTTTTATTTATAATTCATATTTTTTAAGTTATTCAATTAAAGAGATCCTTCGATAACTTATAAAATTTTTATGCTCCACTCACTACAACAAAAATTGAGTTTTTTTTATCATGATTTTAAAACCGTCATTAAAAGTCAACTTTTAGCGACAATTTTTTAAAAATTAGCCAATGCCTTTACGTTTTAGGACATTTTACTAAAGCATCACCAATTTTGGCGATGCTTTGCTTGAACCATGGCAAAAAGCTTATACTTTTGTGAAGGTTTATTGTTTTTGTATCCCAAGGCCTATCCTTTTGGTGACAATTTCTTTAAATGGTCACTGAAAACTTAAATAACAAAATAACTCTCTTATTTGTAATTATGAATTGACTAACTTTGACTTGATCATTTTGTGACTGAGCATCATATTGAGAAAAATCAAAATTAATATTATTTACAATGATTGTAATTTATAGCAAACAAAAATGTCAAATCATTTCAATATTTTATGAAACTATAAGCTCAAAATCAATTAATATTATATAGATTTAAACTTTTTATTATTCTCTTTCAAATTATATGGTTTGACAATTTTTTATGGTGTCACAAAATTTTAAATAGTTTTAACATGAAATTTTTAATATTATGATATATAATTATTATAAAAAAACAATTAATATAAGGTAAAGGAGTTCCCTATGTTTGGATTCTCAAGAAGGCTCTTTACACCTTCAAAGGCATCAATTGAAACAGTTAATACCTTGTCTTAGGAGTTTGTTTATTGAAACCCTCTTCTAACAACTTCTTAACTTTAATTAAATTAACAGAAGATAAAGTGAATAATTTCCCCGATGTAGTATGGATCACTTAATTAGATGAACCACATGTACCATGCATTTCACCTAAGGAACAAACAATATAGAACGATCAAAACTAAATCAAAAGGTATTAGGAACCCAAATTTGAACATAATCATACCTAATCGATGACTCCATCATTGTTGCAATGAACATACATAGTTTTTACAATCGACAACTGTTCCAAACAACTAATTTCCCTAATCTTGTACGGAACATCAAGACATTGCCACCGCCTCCATTTCCATCTATATTTTCTTATAGATTCGAGGAAGCTTTACAAAACAAATAGTATATACAATTAGATGCTTATCTAATAGCTTCTTAACAAAAAATTAAGACACATATAATAAAGAAAGAGAGATAATTCAGATGATACTAAAAGCCTTAAAGAAGAAGATCGGCCATTGAAGGCAAATGGTGATTAATCGTTAATGAGGAGATTTGTTGTGTAACAATTTGTTCTTCATTGGGGAGAATTTTGCCAAATTCCTCCCATCGGACCTCATTTTTGCCATTAAAAACCAGTTGCCACGTCGACATTTTGCGATGAATTTATGTTAATAGTTTTATTATGAAAGCCAATAAAAAAGTCAAAAATATAATAAATATAAAAGCATAGTGTACAATTTAATAAGGAAACAAAAAATTATATGAAGTTATATGCAATTAACAAAATATTCGTAGAACAAGCAAAATAATTGAAACTTTATTTTATTATCCATCCAAAAATCCCCTACACAAGCACAGTTTCATTGCCTCATCTAGTTATAGGCTTCACTTGGTATAATTTACAATTGATTTCATAAGTGAAGGGGGGATTTAATTAAAAAGAAAAGAATTTTATAATCAATTACAAGATGGCACTTGACATCTGAATGATATTACAAACTCTCTTTAAATCCCTAAAATTAGTAGTTCACATAATCTTTTTTGAAAAAAAAGAAGTGCAAGTTATAAAGGTCTTAAAATTCTACTACAGTTCCACCAATACTTCTATTTTAAGATGAATTGAAGTTTCACCAAGTCCAAAAGAGAAAGAATGGAGATCTGACAAAATTATATCAATAATAAACAAAGAGATTTTTTACATTTGGAATAAGCTACAGATTTCTTGAATTTCTTGAATCCAGTCTTTAAAACTAAATGAAGTACAGAAGTGACAAGGCCAACCTTAGATAATCATTAAGATGCAGAAATAACACAGAAAATGGATGCAAGAAATCCAAGCAAATGAACAGATCAACTTTAGAGCAGTTAAGCACAAATTTACAAAAAGAGCAGACTTACCTGAAGAGTTTAAGGAAGACTGGGGATCGAAAGCTGTCTCTCCAAAACAAGACCCTATGATCTTTAACAACTAGCTGGGAATGTGGATTAGGCAAGAAGACATTGAGTTAGTTAGTACAAAAGAATAAAGTAATTTCCTACCTCGATGTTAGCTTTCACCTGGGATGGGAGTGATTTATGACTCTTCCAAGAGAAAGCCAACGACTACTAATTATAGAACAATGACCAAAGGTAAAAAGGAGAAGAAAAGGTGAGAAGCAAGACAAACGAACCCATATCTGGCAACTTGACCAATTAGGATAAGAAGATTGCCTTCGATGGTTCAACCCTATTTGGGAAGCATCTGGAGAATCTTTTAATTGGGGAGGATTTGTTTACCTTATTTATAAAATGTCATCTTAGATAGATTATCTTGTCTGTTGCTTATAGCAACATTTTTGTTTTTCTGCTTGTTAGTAGTTGTGGGTTACGTTGTTGCTTTGACCATACTTGTTGATGATGCTTATTGTAGGATAAGTGTTTTCTCATCAAACCTTGTTCTATACATGCATAAATCATTATATTTAAGTACAATTATTACGTATACATTCATATATTATATTAATTACCATATGTAATTATATTAATTAAAATATAATTACAATATAGTCAAGAATGGAAATCAATAATTAAAATTAATATCATATTCATAAAAATCAAATTAAAAATTGTTGACACCTGATTATAAGTGTAAATATAAATTTAGCCTACAACAATCTCATTTTAAAAATGTATAAAACTTTAAACACAAAATTAATTAATATTACACATATCTATACTTTTTATTTTTCTCTTTTAAAATATATGATTTAATAATTTTATTGTGGTGTCACAAAACTTTATTTACTATACATATCACCAACACTATTTTATTGAAATTCTAAACTACACAAAATATGTTAATTAAAATTTGGCGACGATTAATAAAAATTGTTGCCAAAGCCTCATATTTGGTTATATTCAGAAAAACGTCTTTAAAAAGGCCCTTTTGGTGACAATTTCTCAAAATTGTTGCTAATGGATAAACCATCTACTGACGAATTTAGAAAAACGTCACCAATGGCTATTGGCCTACATTTGGCGATTGTTTTCTAAATCATCGCCAAATGGTATATTTCTTCCAAGTTAATTGAAAATGACATCTATTTGTTTAAAAACAAACAATGTCATTTTTGTTTATTTATTAACACCAAAACAAATCTTTCTTCATTTCCTCTTAGTTCATCGTCATTTTGTTTAAAAGTTATCTTCATTTCCTTTTGATTCACCATCAAAGAAGTATCGTGTTGTGGTCGTTGCCTGCGTTGTGATCATAACTGTCGAAGAAGCATCGTCTCTTATGTTGGTACTATTCTATTATGTTTTCAAAAACTCTTCTTGTTCTATTCTGTTTTCTGATATGTTATGGAGTTTATTATGGTGTATTAATAGAGTTTTCATTTGTGTTTGGGAGATAATGAGTTGTGTTTTTGTGTTGGTTGTATATGGATTGATGTATTTTTTCCACCTTCCATGCTTATTTGAGGAATGCCTGCCAACTATTCGATGAAAGGTCTGTTAAAGTATTTAACTTCATACCAATGATGACCAATCCTAAGGTTAATTGTTTTAGGAGATTTTAATTAGTTGAAGGTACTTGATAGCTTACGATTGTTTTAAACATGGCCCTGATTAGGATAGCTTCAATTAATTGTTTTAATGCATTTCGATTTATTAAAATAATACATAAATTATACTAATGGATCACCTTTCATTATACTAGCAAGTGCATATATATGCATGAACTATATTGACATAACAAGATTTGTCTCTTACAAAGACATTATTATTAGACCATTACGATGTCTTTTATTAAGTTTAACATCAGGCGTATAACTAATATTGTGATATATGAAAAGGATTAGGTCGATCTAAAGACATACAATCATTATGATTCTTCTTAATTTTATAATTAATAATAAATTATGATTTAACAAATTTATAAAGGATTCTAGGTTATGATTTTTAGCATTATGTTATATTATTAGTCAAAAGAATTAAACATTGTTGTATGGACAAAGTGGAAGAATGATAAATATTTTTTTCTAATGGACTACATTCCACATTTTTATTAATTATCTTTTATTTAATAAAGAGATGATTATGGTTTAATAATTGTTGTGATAGGATCAGACTTTACAAACTCACTCACTATAAAAAAGGTCAAAGGTGGACGTCTGAAGAAGCGTAAAATAACAATAAGTATAAAAATTTGTTTAAAATTTAAGTTCATTTATTTTTGTAGTACTAACTAATAATATTTACATTGAATATTGATTTAATTTTTTAATTTTAAAATAAGATGCAAGAGTTGCTATAAACATCAATGTCTAAGGGAAATGAACAAATGTAGATGACATTTGCAATAAAATGCTAGGTACACGATACAGATATGTCCAAGGTCTTAGATTTGACCCTAAGCCAATTGTTTCATCTTCATCAAGACTAACATATGTTCAACGTCTTGAAAAGGAAAACAAGTCACTTAAAAAAAAGTTAGCCAAGCATAAAAAATACCTCAAAAAATTACTTATCCCAGATGATATAAGCAGTAAAGATGAAAACGAGATTGAGTGATTAAACTAATCTTTGTATTTTTATTTTGTATATAAGTAATTTTGAAGTTGTAATTAAAATCTTTTACACGAACACATTTAATAATATTTTAGTTTTTATATACAATGCTTCAAATTATCAATTATTTTGTATCATTTTTATAATGAATTAATAACGGAAAAATCTAAATATTATATACAATAATATGGATTAAACATGTCACAAATAATTATAATTCAACATGGTTTTCTCAATTAAAATTTGTTCGAGGATGTTCATATAATACAACCTAAAGGTTTTGAATCCAGAAGGGCTATATTAAATCCATAATGATCTAATTGGTTATAACTACATATCATGATTATGAAGTCTAGTAAATAAATTTGAATTGAGAAATTAGAAAAAAAAAATTCTCAATTCAAATTTGCTTGAGAATGTTTATATGATACAACCTAAAGGTTTTGAATCTAAAAAGTTTCCTACTCAAGTATGCAAGTTGTAAAAGTCTATTTATGAATTTAATCAAACATCATAAAACTGGAACATCCATTTTATGAGAAAATCAAATAGTTTGATTTTAAAAAAGATATAGATGAACCATATGTGTATATGAAGGTTGGTGGGAGTGCAATCTTCTTCATAGTGCTATATTATATGCCATATTGCTAATTAAATATGACATAATAATTCTCCAATATGTAAAAAAATTGATTGTCTGAAAACTTCTCCATGAAGGGTGTGGGATTATTACTTATGTCATATGAAATTTCTCACATAAGAAAAGAGACATAAAATGGATTGTATTCTATATGCTTCAATTATCATATCAATCATATATATGACGACATTTACTAGACTAGATGTCTCTTATAATTTCAGTATATTGAGCATATTTTAAGATAATACTAGTGATGGTCATTAGATGAAAGTGAAAAATATCTTAAAGTACTTGAGAAAAACTAAAGATATTTTCTTGGTTTATAAAGAAGTTAAACTAAGAGTTCAGGGTATTCATATTTGAGTTTTTAGTCTAATCTAGATCATAGCAAATCATAGTTAGGGTACATCTTCTCTGTAAAAGATGGAGTGGTAAATTGGAAAAGTTCCAAACAACTAATCATTGTTGATTCTACAACCTAACTAAAGTACATTTCAATGTCAAAGACGATAAAGGAAGTATTTCAGATTAAGAAGTTCACCATCAAACTTGAAGTGGTTTAGCATTGTTGAACCATTAATATTATATTGTAACATCAATAACATTATTGTATATGCAAAGGAAAAAAGGTTACATCACCGGTCCAACCATGTACCAAAAAATGTTTACTTGATTAAAGAGATAATGGAGCAAAAAGAGATTGCGTTAGAGTGAATTCTCACAGAAGAGAATCTTGTAGATCCTCTTACCAAGCCATTCTCTCAAAAAAAGACATGATAGACATATTGATGGATATGCTATTATATATGGATAACAAATTAAACAATGCTTAACCTTTTAAGATTTTTTTCATTTTAGTGCCAAACTTTTTAAAATTTTCAGTTTGATGAATAGTCTTTTAAAACTTGTATAAACCAGGTTAAAAAGTTGTTTATACTAAGTTGACGTGTCTACCAAATGTCACATGAATATCTATCTATTAGTCACATTAGTAAAATCAATATTTTAACCTAATTTATAAAAATTTTAAAATGTTAGTCACCTAATTGAATATTTTGGAAAACATGACACTTAATTGAAAAAAATATCTTAAAAGGTTAAACACTTTTAATTATGCTATCCCTATTAGATATATAGGCAATTGACTTTAGTGTAAGTAGGAGATTGTTAAATTATACTCTTATAGATAATTGATTAGTTACAATTTAATGTGTGACATTATTATTTTAATAAATAAAGACAAAATTTATATCTATTTATTTATTGTTAATTATATATGATGCTTAACACCGAAACAACCTCTTTACCAGGTAAGGCTAACCTGCATATTACTGGATCTCCCTAGACTCCGCATATCAACAGGACTTTCACTGGGTGTCATTATTGTTATTGTTGTTGTTGTTGTTGTTATTGTTGTCATTGTTGTTATTATTGTTGTTGTTATATATGATGCTTAATGAGAAAGAGAAAATCCTTGAAATAATTATTATTCAATTAAAATTATGATGAGGTCATAATTATGATATTCAATTTGTAATTATGTGTTATTCCTAAATTGTCTTTAATTGTAATTTCATCGAGATAGGGTATTGATGAAATAATAAAACTAACACATGCTATGTTTCTTTCTTATGAAGAAAATAATTGATCTCATCAATTTTAAGTATAGAGAAAATTAAAAAAATATGGATACATATTAGAGAATTAGTTCATTGAATTGACTTGATTTTGAGGATCTATAATGGAATATTACTTTTGTCATTATGAACTTTTTCATTATGATTATTGTGTAATTGATCTTTAATTTGAGATTACCAAGGCATTCCATATAGGAATTGCCACTTTTGAGACTACTTATAAACTATTCTATTTATTGTAACTTAGTCGGTAGTACTTGAATATAATATGAACTATATGGAGATAGTTAAGTATGTCAATATAATATTCGTCATTTTAAAGTAATTAGGAAGAATATTTCATTATTGTTAATTGGTAGCAATTAAAAAAAATCTCTAGATTTAAAAAATGATTTTTTAAATATCAATTACAAATTAAATACTAATTAGCAAGAATGAACATGATTGAATTTAAATACATTAAACATTAATTTTATACTTTGCCTATTTGGAACATTAGATGACGAAAAAACTAAATTATACATTGTAATTCTACATTGACAAGTCAAACCACTTTGTCATTTTTAAGATTTAGGTAATCATGACATATTATTAGACATCATCTTAATCTATAATTATATTTTATTTTATTAGAGAATTAAAAATAAATTAAAAGGAGTCTTAATTTATTTATATATATTGAAAATGATTATAATTTATTCAATTTTAATTATCAACTAGAATTATAATTTATAATTATTGTCAACATATTAAGAACCTAATGAATTGCATATAAAGAGCAGTTAAGAGATAAAATAAATTTAAATAAATTAAACATAATTTTAAAATCTAGAACATGTTAAGGATCGGATATAAAATTTTGATTATATTTATACTTATAATTAAGAAAATTATATCTTTTTCTATAAATAAGAGAAAATTATTATAAAGCTAACACTTATGTCTTTTCTTCTTTAAGGTAAATTTCTTTTTACAAATCAACTCTAGTTGAACTTCTCCAAAAATGGGTTTAGAAAATTTTGGACCTTTTTACTTTTAATTCATATTTCTCGAATTATTCGATTAAAAAATTTCTTTGAAAATTTGTACACATTTTTTCACCGCGTGCGTACCACACATAAACACAGAACCGATAGCAAATATTTTGATGATACTTCCATTTCTCTCGTGCAAATGAACGTTTGATCTTCCATTCAATTTTGTGCCAAAATTACTTCAGTTGCTGTCACTGTAGATTTGACCTGCTTACTTCAAATTGGTGGTAAGATATTAGCCGTTCTGACCTAAATAAAGTTATAAAAAAAGCACCCTCTTATACATCTTTTTATTCTTTATGAATGTCGACGGTGAGCCCTTGAACTAAATGAGTGAGCTATGCCCTTGCCTAAGGCCGGGTTTGGCAATGCCTAAAGATCTAACTCAGTCGTGAAGCTGGTAACATATTGAGGCCATAATGGCTCTCGTTATAGGTACATTCTAATCTTCAAAGTAAAAACAATTCTTGCGTAATCGTAGTGCCGTCTTATTCCAATATCTCCATGTTATTTACAAGTAATGAAGCAATAAGGATAAATGACCAAGTCACCGTAACAACTTTTATTTTGATACAGTACTATGAATCCTTGATACAGAGCGGTCCCATCTCTTGAAGATTAACTGACTGGTTAAAGTAGACCTTCAATGGGGAGAATTGGCAGGAGTAAACTTGAGTGATATGCTATTGACACAATGGCGCTCATCGGTGGGTGTTGGAAACCTTTCACCTTTAAATACATGGCCCAGGTGCCCACCACAAGCCGCACAAGTAATTTCAATCCTCCTACCGTCAGGGTCCGGCTAATAACAAATTCTCAATCTTGTCAAAAAGAAGTTGCCAAAAGAGTTTCATAAATACTAAAGCACAAAAGCCAAAAAATATAAAGGAGAAGACTCACGTTGCGGTTTATGGCTCCAGGGAGACCCTCATAGAAAGCTGGCCAACCACAGCCTGAATTAAATTTGGCTGTTGACTTATAAAGAGGAGTACCACATCCTGCACAATTGTAGATACCCTCTTCAAAGAACTTGTCATATTCCCCGGTGCCAGGATACCTGCAAAGCACAAAATAATGTGAGGAAATACATACAACAATGGACGAAGCAATCTCATTTAGTTGACAAAGGTTAACCGAACCACAAAAGCGCTGTCACTTTGTGTTTTGCTTCAGTCATCCATTAAACTATTTAGGAATCAAGGCAGCAAGAAAGCGAACCCTTAAGTTTTCAAACTCTGATCAGAAACATTCTGAGCTGTCCCAAAGACTTCTCACCCAAATATAGCATGAAACAATTGTTCCTCAAAGAAAAGATGCCTGTTAGTCATCTTTTAGTACTACCACATTGGATAACTGTTTATGCCCAAAACTTCTACACCTAGCAGGTTTCCTACTTGCGTCTGGATAGTTCTCTCAATTGATGCTCATCGTACAAAAGCAGCTCACAAGAAAACAACTCAATTAGCCCAGACCTCTCCATTTCTTATTCTTAAATCTTTCATGTCACTCACTACTCCTCACTCCATTGCCTACAGTAGCCATTGCAGCCAATAAAGCAGTCATCTAAGTTGCGGCAGGTGACTATGGTTCAATCCAAAATGACTGATAACATTAAAAACAGCATCAAGGAACTATGGCTTGGACACAACAAACAACATCTTCTTGTCCAAAAGGTAGCTGATGATATTTTTCAAACTAGTATCAACTAGCAAAGTGGCCAACAGGCCAAAGGGATTTTCTCTTTAAGAGAGACCATTTTATTTGAAGGCCTAAATGCATCAAAATTAGTTGTCACACAACTTCTTCTCAATCCCCGCCCTTCTCCTCTTCCTATAATCAGAAGCCTTTTCAATCCCTTCATTCTTCTTATAGTTGCCGCTAGAAGATTTAAATCTAAAGGCATTCAGTAAGCAATAACCTCGTCCCATTGAAAGACCGACTCCAAGCTAGCCCCTTCTAGTCATAGCATACTATATAGCCTGCCTATGAAATACAGGCACTAAAACAGGAAAGCTCCTTGAATGTTTCAAGACACCGAAGCCTTCTCTCTGAAATCGTTCCTACTAAACCACAAATCTCATATGATCCCACTAAATAACCGTAGCAACCCTAGTGCGATAAACAGAACAAACCTCTCCCACAGCTGGGTTTTTTTTGCCTAAGAGAAAAAAAAAATGCATGCAAAAACCAAATTATGCAGACTTCTAGTCATCGCAGTTTCTTACAAACATCAGGACTAAACTGAAATGATCCATTTCAGTATTGCTCCAAAAAAAATTACAAAGGTTAAAAGACACGTCTCCACAAAAAGGAAAAAAAAAAGATGAAGAACATCCACCGACAGTCGATCCAAGAAAGCGTAAAAGAAAAAGCAACATAAATGATTGGATAAGAATCAATAGATAAACTTACTCTGTGCCTTTTTGCCTGAGAATCCAAAACTGCTCAGGAGACAAAATGGCTCTCCACTCTTCCTCCGACTTGTGGACTGATGACCCAGTAGAACTAGCCATGGCCACCACCCCACCACGGAATTCACGCTTACCCTGCAACAAAAAGTCGCCAAACCCAGAAACAGAAATGGGCCTAGCAACTGGCTTCAATGATAAAGAAGTAAACTTGGCTTTCTTCAAGGAGTTGGGCATAGAGTGGAAAGGAAGTCTTGAAAGAGAGTTTCTGGTAGTAGAGACGATAATTGTTGTGCAGTGCGAGAAAGGTGAAGGCTTGAGCATCTTACACCCCATTTGCTGGTGAGGTAATACGAGGAAGATGAGGTCTGGATAACAAATTTTTTCGTGCTATTTTTGTTCACAAGGTTTCTTCTAGCTAACTCTATATCCTGACAACTTTCTTGAAATTTCCCGAATTTCTGAAGTTTTACCACCAAAGTTTTATGCGCCACATTACTTGGACGAGTGAATTTGGAGCTCTTTTTTTTTTTTTCGGATAAGTGTCTATTTGGTTTAGCTTATATTAGTAGAGCTTTTATTAGTAAAGAATTTTTGAGAAGAGCTTTTTCAAAAAGTCTGAGAGAGCTTTTTAAAAAAATCAATTGACTGTTTGACTGTCAATGAAAAAAATAACTTTTTAAAAAGAGCTTCATGCAGTAGACTGTTTGACAACATAAAAATAAAAACACTTTTATTAATTTTAACTATATTTTATTTTATAATAAAATTATTTAAAATATATTAAACAATATATAAAGTACAGTATATTAATTATTATATAATTCTAAACCATATGAAATATAAATGAAAATATATTTAATCAAGTTTTTTTTATAGATTATAACATAAGTAAAATTAAAATTTCAAAAATAAAAATTAAAACATATAAAAATTCAAATAATATTATATAAATCTTAAAATAAATGTGAAGATGTATTTGTGGATATTGTGGAAATTATGTGTGAAGCATAAGGATAAAATGAACTAAAAAATAGGTTCATTAATTGATAAAAAAATTTACCTGAAAAAGTGCTTTTTTGAAAAGCTTCAAATTTGAGCTTTTGAAAAAGCTGTATTTTAGCTTTTAAAAAAGTTATTTCTACTCTAAAAGTATTTTTGAAGTTTACAGTCAAACACTCATTTTTTCCTTAAAATAACTTTTGTGGTGGAAAAAAATGTTTTTCCACCAACCAAAAGCTGAACCAAACGATGCCTAAGGAGCATGATAAGTCCGGTACTCTTTGGTTGAACATTAATTAATGGAATGAAATAGAACGGAACGGAATAAAATGGAATGGTTTATAATGAAATAGAATGTAATATAGTTAAAAGTTGTTTGGGAGGGATGAAATGGTTCATAATGTACTGTAGTGAAATGTTGTTTGGAAAATGGATGGAATAGAATGTAATGTATAATAAATGACCATTATTTCCCTTATATTAAAATGATTATTGCAAGAAGTGTAATGGTACAATTTTAAAACAGAAACTATTTCCAATTAAAAAGTTACGATGGAGACAAATAATATTTTTCTATTTTTCTATTTTAAAATATCAAAATTTTATTATTATATAATTAATTAATCTACAATTCATTATAAATTATATAAAAATATTATTTGCACGTATAGATTAGTTAGTGCCTCTCATGTGTAAAAACCACGAGGTAATTCGTTTGCATTCAAAATTTTTGAAAATGTACAAGATAAACCCCAAACGTCAAAATTGAGTATGCTTACAAGGACATCTTTATTTTTATCTGAAACTTCAAACATAAAAGGAGATAAAAGAAACGCCAAAAATGCAGAAAACAAGGCATGATTTTAGTGTCTGCAAGTATAATTGAAACCTATACACAAAACCATTCTCATTTGATGAATATAACAGAATTTAAGAAGCATTTAAAGTTTTTTCTTACTTCAGTTGATAAACATATGGCATGACAATCTCCGTCATCATCTTTCCACGCAGCCACCTACGAGAACCACAGTATTGTTAAATTGAAGAAAGACAATCACATAGCACGCTTTTTCTTGCTTGTAGAACTAGACTTCACAGACATGGCACTTGCAGCAACCTTTTCAGATGCTCTTGCTTGTCTAGTTTTTCCTTTTGGCGACTAAATCTCACAACTATACCTTCCAATAGTTGTTCTTGCAGAAGTTCTAACTCTTCAGCTGTTGGCTCCAAATATTCAGATTCTTCGATGGGGTATGGCACAGACAGAAGTAAAATTCTCGAAAACCTGTAGGTTAGATGGCATTTGAATGATTAGGTGCTACGCAGTATGAAATATATCCCTAATTGAATCAGTTTCCTCATGAACTAAGCGATGCTGCGAATGAAATGAAAATTAGCTCATGGGCCAAACTACTACTACACAATCACATAATTCAGAAGACGAAAACTAATTACAAGATCCCACTACAGAGATTATCTCTAGAAGCAACTTGAAAGCAACAACATATCTTAATTATGCAATTAATGAGCAGACAAAGGAAAACACCAACAGTTGAGCAATGGAACTCCAAATCCATTCCAAAGAATCAACAAATAACACCTACCAAGAACAAAAACTTCCAAGAAACAATGAGATATCACAAAATTGAAACATTTTCCTTTTCCCATTTCAGCTATCGCCAACTGTGGAGTAAAGCATTTCATCGAATACCTATCCTGCAAGAAAGTTGTAGTTCGTAAATTGAAAAGCCATTATCAAACTACCCCCTTCATATTGACTTAGATAGCTAAATACAAGCACATGCCAGCCTTATAAATCCAAACTTCCAACAAAATCATTTACAAAACTCTAAATACCCAAACTAATTGATATAAAGAGACCAAAGATGTAAAGGAAAAACCAACAGAGTCATCATTTATGGCAGAAAAAGAGGGAATAGGCAGAGAAGATCAGCATAAAAACTGATGAAGCACCCACGTGCAAATACGTGGATTCCATAGCAAGCTAATCTAGTCAATTCTCGCTCCTGTACAACAAATCAAATAAACATCTATCAAAAATCGCTCAAACCCACATTCATTTCTTAGTCCAGTTTCAGCTATATTGTTGTCACTTATTATAATAGCACATTCTTTTTCTGTAGAGACCAATTGGTTATAGGATCAAACAAAACTTGCATGCCAACAATTCAAAGAATGACAACAAACAAATCTTTTTACTAATAAGGATGTATAACAAAAAAATGCAAGTTTGAAAAATACTATGCTTTGAGTTTGAGTGCAGAAACTAAACCATAATCACTAGTTAACGTTTGCCTCAAGCTTACATTTCATAAATAATTACCACATCAGTTAAAATGATTAGGTTATGTTGCTTATGGAAGTTTAAGCATTTGAGGAGCAATAACAATTTTCTACCAATATTAGCCTTCAAGGACCGTAATACACTAATAGAACAAGTGTTTCCTCTCCTACATATTTAAGGTCTAAAGCAGACTTATTACTTCAGAATATCAGCTAAAGACCATAGGCTTTCATAGTTAACATATTACAAAGAGCTAAGCAGGAGTAGACCTTCACCTTTCCGCCTAGAACGTCTCTAGCTTCTAGCAGTACTGGGTTATGACTAGCATCTGCCAAATACTTTGCAGTAGACAAAGCAGCCAAACTTGCAATAATTTGTAAATTTTAATTACTACCAAACAATCCTGCATTCACAACGTTGATGTTTTGAGCCATCTGAAGCACAATTCAACAAACTCAACAATTGGAGAACCAAAAAGCAAAAGAAGATGATAGAATGACATATCGTTATGAAAGATATAAAATTTGATTACTTACACTAGCGATTACAATCTTCAATGGCTTTGTTGGACGAGAAGTACAATGTTCAATGACTTTACTGGACAAGGAGAAGTAAAAAATCAGAGACTCAAGTAAGCCATAAATATATCATGTTCTAAAGTAAGACTTAAGTTTCATAAAATAGACAACAGGATCAAATGCCATAAAATCAAGTAATAACCAACCTGTAGGTCTCAAGGATATTGTTCAAAGAGCAATAATCGTGATGAAATAAATGGTAACTCCAAAAAAGAATAACAGTTAAACATGCAAATCATTTATCTACATTAAAAATATTATAAACAAAAATTTAGTTTCATTTAGTTCCCTCAATTACATGGCTTCGTGATACATTCATCCACAAAATATACAAAAATATTTGACAAAATGTACACACTGAGTAGAGGGAAAAGGACCTGATACCAAGCCATCAAAACGTACTACACTATCTTCTATTTTTAAGAAGACATCATAAACTCCAACATGTCCTTCTGAATATTTATTGGTGCACCAAATAATGCCTTGACTTCATCTAGCCTACGAACAAGGAAAAGATAACTTTCATACAATTTCGATCCTTCCAGTTCCAACTTTACCAAATGATTATATAGTTCTTCTTCTGAAATGGGACACAATTTAACTAACAGTGCAGTAGAGTTTATAATAGCTTCTACAACTTTCTGAAGGCCATCTTTGATTACATCTTCACCATCATCTGCCCTGTTTTTCCTTTCCCGTGATGTTCCTGGGTTTGCATTTTGTGAATGAGTTGGCATTCCCATTGGAGATTCAGTGCAATCACCATCCATCGTTACATTGTTTTCCATACTTAAGTCATTGGAATGCAACATGTCATCATTTTCATCCATGGCATTGGAAAACCCACTATCGATAGAAATGGTGCGTCTTTCTTATCTCCTGTGCTGTTTCAGCATGTCGCCAGTGGCTCTATCACGTCCATAAATCTCTACCATCTTCTTGTAGTTATGAAAAGGCTTCTGTCTCCATTCAGCGGCTTCTAGTTTAGCCTGCTACAAAAATAAGTTAATAAATCAACCAAATCACAACATGTATCATATTTTCTTCCAACAAATTATTAAACAAGTTCACCTGGATCAAGGTCTCCCACACTTCTGATTCAGCAATCCAAATATTTGTTAATGGATTCCACGCAAATCCACTACCACCATTTGAAAATAAATCAAAAGACTTACTCCACTTGTTCTTAATAATCTTGTTTCAATTTTTTATTTTTTCCTTATCGATTCCTTTATCTGGAAAATTTTCCTTTAGTTCAGCTTCAATTTTATCAAGTGCATATGATGTGAAAGTCCCACCAACACGATTTCCTTGTCAATGCTGGTGCAAGTATGTATCAACCAAAGCATCATCCATAGCTTGATTCTAAAAGCACAGCTCTCTTCAGGGTGGCATTTTGTATTTCACAAATTTAACTACAAAATCTAGAATTTTATATCAAAAGCAGACACAATATTGAAGCTTCAAGTATTTCCAAATAATATAAAAGGCAAAAATAATGAATAAGCATTACAAAGACACAATTGCATATAAAAACATTAACAATACTAATAAATAGCGTCATATTTAGATACAAGTAGCCAATACATATTTTTAAAGCAATATAAAATCATCAAAAACATAAATTTATTGTGATGCGGCAATATCTATCTTAAAGTGTAATCAGCCCACATATGAGCAGCCATGTTATCTCTTATAATATCTCCACTGAGTGCATATTCTTCGTCGTCATTTTCATACCCATCTTGGTTATCATTTTCCCCTCCATCGTACTCTTCATTAAGAAATGGATCATCTGGATCTGCACCTATTAAGAAATTGTGCAGAATGACACAAGCCATCATAATTTTTTTGAGTATGATTGCCGTGGGATGATTCTATGGTGGATGCTATAATTGGGAACCATTTTTTCAACACACCAAATGTCTGTTCAATAATGTTACGCAATGATGAATGTCGATGATTGAATAATTCACGAGCATTTCATGAAGGATTCCTTGAATATTCTTTCAAGTGATATTGTTCCCCTTTATACGGTATAATAAGTTCACTTCTCAACATGAATCCAGCATCAACAAGATAGTATTTTCCTATCATGAATAAAAGTATGTCAAAATGTAATATATGACATTTATTAGTTAATAAGATTTGAGCCCTATTTTTACCATGGGGAATTTTAAGTGAGAATTGCCTGATTAGTGCACTTTTCATAATCCGTGAATCAGATGTTGTTCCTTCCCACCCAGCCAATACATACGTGAACTTCATATTAAAAGAACAAGCACACAACACATTTTGTGTTGGATAGTCCTTTCTCCCACAAAATCTAGGAGCATCTCGAGCAGATACTTTCACACGGATATGTGTACAATCAATTGCACCAACACAATCCTGACATTGAAGTACATTATTCTCAAATATTTTGTCTGTTGTTTAATATAATTAAACTAAGTTAAGAAACAAAATCACCTTAAAAAATGGGTAGAATCTACTACTGTTCAATATTTCTGACGGGGTTTCTAATCCTTCAGGTTGTCTTAGAAACATATCTTCTAGCTGTATAATTCCTTTCAAAACGCTATGAAAATGATGACTTATAGTTTCCCTAGATCGACCCCAAAAGAACGCAATCTCCCGATTGGTAACATTATGTCCTAATATGTATAGAAACTTTGTACTTGTTCTTCAATAGTTGCATTTACAGAGGGTCGAAGCACGTCTTTTCCAACTAATAAATTACATAATTCCACGAATGGTTTAGGTTGCATTCTAATTATATTTCTCCCATTAGAATGAAATAAAATTTTTCGCATGATACTCTCCCTTGATTGCGATCTCTCCGATGGCATAAGCATTTCAACTTTGTCTTTCGCATGTCTCTTACGTAACACCCACCAATAGATCACAAGACAAGCAATATGAACAAGCGCTAATTGATATATACGAATCAATTTTCGTGTTTGATTATCCATTTGATAACCTTCATTGTTGATATCTAAAAAATAAAATTAATAGGAAACGTCAAGCAAAGTAATAGGAAAACAAAAACAAAGAAGACAGTGAGGATTGAAAAACGCCCCAAATTCATACATCACAACATATGAGATACGGTAAATTGACAATTCAAAGTTAGACAACACAACATAAACACAACATAAACATCTTCATAGATTAACAATTCAAAGTTAGACTACATATATACATATATATAAATAAATTTGACAATTTAAAGTTAGACTACACACACACACACACATATATATGTATATATATATGTATGTATGTATTATAATATATACATATAATATATATATATAGAATTAGAATATGAGATTAAGACTTAAAAGTGACTCAAAAAAGTGTAAGGATTAGCAATTTGGAATGATCTAAATAGGGTTGGATGTTATATTATTAAAATCTTAACAGAAAAAAAAACCAATAATAGTGTACGAAGCTATATATTCTCAAGCATTTAACAGATGAGGTATACATATATATTATAAACCTCATCTGATAAATGCTTATATATATATATAACCTCATCTCAAATGCTTATATATAATATATATTAAGTCTACTTTTACCGCATTATTTTGTTTTCTTTAATATTTAACAGAAACGGTTTCTTATATAATATTAAACAGTTTCGTTTTAACTTTTCCCTTGGCCAGTTTACTACTCTGTAATAAAAGTCTTTCCTGGCTCCCATTGTATACATAAATGGACCTTTTTTAGTCTTTCCTACTTCTCATCATACACATCAGCAAGTGTTCCAATCACATGGACCGAGACTATCGCAGATAAATTGCAATCGTCTTCTACAGTCTTTTTTGTCTCCATATTTAAGCCTTCTAAACCTCTCCAATACCCCAAAAGGAA
>JAOSBN010159539.1:0-17069 GCA_027563595.1 Erythroxylum suave | reverse complement strand
CTTCTCCTAGTTAAAACAATAGTTTATTAGAATCCCAAGAGAAACTTAGAGAATGTATGTAGGCAAGGATTATTTGTCAAACTACTATAAAATTAGTTTATAATTTCTCTTTCTACACATTTTAGATTATTCTTTTTTTATTGATCTTTACTAAATTTCCATTTCATTCATTATTCTATTTAAAATTTATCAAGTTTTATTTGTAAGATACAATAGGTTTTTAAAATTCAATAGCATATAATTCACTCCCCACATAGGTGTCATTTAGGTCTCTTTTGTTTTTAATTTGAACAAAAAAAATTTTAAAGTATCTTTATGGAATGTCAAGGTGCATCTACATTTTTACTTAGCCAAAAGGGTTAAAATGTTAATAAGACTCATTTATTGATAAAAATGATTATCTTTATTGAAAACTAAATTAAATTCTTCTTAATAGTCAAAAGTGTTGACTTGTGGGAATTTATTTCTAATGTCTCATTCATTCCCTCCAATATTTTTGATGACGAAAAACTTCTTAAACTAAAGGAAGAATAAAATCCCAAATAAAAGAAGTTAATTTCCTTGAATAGCAATTCTATTCAAAGTTTATTTTGTGTGTTAGAAAAAATGAATTTCAATGAAGTATCTAATGTGAAATGTCTCATGATATTGGATATAAATTAGAAGTTACATATCAGGGCATAATTCAAATTAGGGAGAGCAAAGTGAGCATGCTAATATAAGTTGTTTCAAATAAAACTGTTGAAAGAATTTCTAACATGTGTACTAGATTTATTGACATTACCAATGTTCTGAAAGTCCTAGGCAAGACATAGACAAATGTTGAAATGGTGAGAGAATTTCTTAGATCTCTTTGAAAAAGTTTGGAAACTAAGGTGATAATAATCTAAAAAGTAAAGGTCTTAAATATGCTACCAGTAGAGAAGTTACTGGATCTATTCTCACCTATGTGACGAGACTTAAGGGAACACAAAAGAAAGAAATAACTCTTAAAAGGAACTTAGCATTTAAGGATTTTAAAAAGGAGTCTTTCTTAGTTGTACCAATCATGATTTTTGAGATGTCTTTCTTCATTTTTTAGGAGGGGAGCAAAGTTGTCAAAGCACAAAGAAATGAAGCAATTGGATAAAGTAGTCAAACAACTTACTTCTTTTCAAAGAGCTAGGAAGCTCTAAGTGAAGAGGAAGAAACATCCTTTAATGGAAGAAATGAGGAAGACATTTCTCTTATCACTAGAAGATTCAAGATGTTTATAAGGAGAAATAAGTTCTCCATGAGAAAAGATTCCAAGGAAGCTAAAGTTGATATTAAATGCAAATAAACTAATATTATTTGTTTTAAATGTAGGAAGCTTGTTCATATTAAGTCCTAGTATCCTCTCCTTAAAGACATTGATAAGTACAATAAAAATGATAAGAAGGGGAAAAGGGATAAAAACAAAAAAGAATGTACTTGAAACCTTAACTTTAGATGACAAAAGTGATTCTAAAAGTGAGCATTCAGAAGGATAAGTAGCTCACACGTGCTTCATGATTAATGGTGGGAGGCACTTTTTATCTCTAATCTTATGATAGTGATAACGATGTTAAATTGTCATATAATGAACTGACTGAAAGTCATGAGATCATGATTATAAAAAGGAAGAAACTATTTTCCAAATTCGAAGAGGAAGGGACTTATCATCCAAATTCGAAGAGTCTCAAAAGTATTTATGTGAATGAATAAGTGAAAATAAAAAATAAATAGTGAATTACTTATTATCAGAGCATCTAAGAGTATAGACATTATTGATAATCATAACTTAGGTGCACTAAAGTATAAGAATAAGACACTGAAAAAGGAGGTCAATGCTTTTAAGGCCTCTTTATTGAAATTTACCAGAGGACGTGAGAAATTAGAAAGCAAGTTAGGAGTATAAAAGAATTTAATAATAGACATGAGATTGGATATAATTGTGGAAGTACATCTAATACCAAAATTACACTTGTCAAGGGAAAAAATTTACATATTGAAAAATCTTTGCCTAAGATGGCCAATCATCAAACATACATATAAATTACATATAAATACCTCACTTACTCATTCTTATTGTAAAGGCAAGTCTCATGCGTTCATGTACAATTCTCAGTCTAGGCTTAGACTTCAATAGTAACAAAGAAAGAATAGAAATAACTTCCATTAAAAGATAAAAGATAGCATGCAATCTTCCTCTCATCAATTTAGAAGCAAGGATGAAGCTTCCATCTAATGCAAACCCACCTACGATTAAAACCTTAGAGAACATATGAATAAGTTTGAATAAAAACTAAGAAAGCTATGTCAGACATATAAAATAATTGAATTGTTAAGTATAACGAATCAAAAACCAAATTCATTAATTAATTGAATGCCACAAAGAAAGAAAACTTTGATAAGTTCAAAGTTCGATTTAAAATAATGATAAAAAGAACTCACGACTCATAATAAACAAAGATCTAAAAAATTAACTAAAAATAAAAAAAAAACATCCCTTAAATTCTTGACCAAAAATTAGTGTTTTGAGCATTAAAGCTATAGGAAATGACTATGTTTAAGTCCTTATTTTTTTAAAAAATATAACATTGATGAACATGATTAAGGTCACACTTATGTTTAGATCGTGGATCCTTTTGTAACCTTTATAAAGATGGACATAGTCTGAGGCACTTCAATGTTAGATATTGTCGATCTTTCTTTTAATTAAGATGGTAGCAGGTCTAATATGACTATGTTAGAGGCCATGGACCAAAACTTAATTTTCCAAAAGGTTACATTAGTTGGCATATAACCATGTTAAAGTTGTGCTCACATCCAATTCTTCTTTAATCTTATGACAAACTAGTTTAACCAATGGTTAGTCTATCTATAAGTCTAACAAGCCTCGTAAATTAGTTCTTGTAGCAATCTTTACATCTTAATCATATATATATATATACTTAATTCAATATATATATATATATATATATATATATATATATATATATTGAATTAAGCTACCTTTTTAGCCCTCTTACTCCATTGGTCCACTAGACATAGTTAGTGGATCTCTTGAATCCTTTTTAGCCTATTGCATCATTACCCCTCTTTTTGAAAGCATTTGATCTTGAATTATCACCTACATCAAAAAGAGAAAGATAGCTAAGTTATACTCACCTAAAAGCTCTAGTTTGTTGGCATTATCATTAATCCTCTTAATGACTCAAATTGGACCATCCGCCCTTGATTGTAACTTTAATGGCCGCGACACTAAAAGTTATTCCATTATCATATGCACCCAAACTCATTTAATAAGTTCAAAGATAACTCCTCTTCTAACGTTTTTACCTTTGGTTACATAAGGCTCATTCTTCTTTTTAGTCTATTTCTTTACACATTCATTTAATTGTCTCACTATCTCAACCTTCTTCTCTTTATCTAAATGAACTCTTCCATTAATAAGTAAAGGTAATAAATTCAAATTAGCGAGCAGATCAAAACTATAAATAATTTTAGATGGTGACTAATTAATGGACAAATGCACACATCTATTGAATACAAACTAAAAAATTAGAAAGACTTTTAAAAAGGAAAGCAATCTTACCAAATTTTTTGAAAAGTTAAAAATGTAAATTCATTATAAAGCCGGAATGATGGTTCTTACATGCAAGATCTTTGTAACCATAATATGGAATCTCAAACATAAAAATGTGAAGAAATTAATCATATAGGACACTCAAAATAATATAACTCTAAATGCTTTTGGCCACTTGTCATCTTGTTCAATGTATATATATCCTTATTTCCTGTTTATCTTAAGTTCTCCATTGGTTTTAACGATAAAACTTTAAGAGTTCCTTGCATGCAATACCACGAGATACTTTAAATATCTGGAGATTTTGCTAGTGCACTGACAGCGCGTATCGAGTGCACTGTAAAATTTACCTAACTTTGCACACTAAAAACTTGTAGATGTGGTGAGTCAGGATCTGATCTATGAGGAATGTTCAGTAAATTTTCATAATGAAAATAATTAAAGCAGAGTAAATAAAAGGTGGGTGGGGGGGTGTTGGGTTTTACACAATTAAGAAAATAAAATAAAACTAGGAAAAACAAATTATATAGCAAATAATCAAAATTGATAACCGTGTCAAATATGTGTAAAGTCTAGTTCTAGGATCGATCTTGTCCTAGACACTATTAAATATATCCCACCATTCTAATATTTTCACACCTCTCTTCAAATCATTGATCATGGACTTACGGTCTGCTAATCTCGGTTTTCCTTTAGGATTTGTTTAATTAAGAGACGCTCGTTAATTAAATCTAACCACCAAAAAACCTAGTATATGATCTTGAGATTCAATTTGATAACCACATTATGAAGTGAAAAATGGACCAGTATAGGCAATAGCCTCACAAGTTTAGGTTATCTAACCTAAGTTACGTTATTCTTAATAATTCAAGATTATTAGTGGCTATTAACGAACAACAAATATAACAATTACGAATTATATTCAAAATTCTAACAATAGGTTCGTAAAATAGTAATCCAAATACCGTATAAAGATCATCTTTATAAAACTTGATTCAATCAACACAAAAAACAATAACAATTCGAAAAGAGATTCAACATTAACAAGATGAGATAAGCTTAACTGTGACTCGAACATCGATTTCACCTTCGAGCCGGTGTTAGGAAGTTAGTCCTCCATCTTCTCCATCAAACTTTAAGCATCAGCCATCGTCATCTCTGATCTTGTTGAAAAATGAAGATAAAATGGTGAAGAATCAAGTCTGTCTATTGCTCCTCCCTCTCTCAGTTCTGTCTAGGTCTTTTTCACTTTTGTCTGAGAGTTTTTTTTTTAATTTTCCATAACGACATCCCTTTCATAGTTAAAAACTAGGATTAAATGATAGGTGGCTTGGAACTCACGCCCCATGAGTGACCTCTCATGGGTGTGAGAGCCTGTGATCATTCTTTATTTTTATGCTATATCTTGCCTTCTCTTCTTTTATTCTTCTTCTTCTTCTTGCTCCATGAGGACAATAGACTGTGACATCGAGAAGATGGTTCCACAAGCATGCTTACGGGTCATTTTAGCTCTTTCATTTCCAAAATCAAACATGAGCTAAAGTGAGTATCCTAAGCATTTTAAGGTATTAATCATTGAGTGTAGTAGATTAAATGTATCAAAAATTTAAGCACATATCAAGTTCCCTTACACTTAGCTTTTGAGTATCCTTGTGCAAATCGTCAAAATCAAAATCATAAACCAAAACTCTTACTTATTTTCTATATTTCCTAAGAGTAAATAATCATAAGTAAAGATGAATAACTTTCAAAATCTATATCAACAACTCAACATTCAAAGCTTTCACTCATGATCAACCAACATTCATCACCCTTAGAAATTGAGTAATCTAAAGGTGGAATTAGAAAAAGGTGTTTAGATAAGATATTTCTATGGATGCACTCAAATACCATTCATGATCATAACAATCCATAACTTTGTATATCATTTCATTTCTCCACCACTAAAAGTCACATGCATAATCATGAATCAAAGGACTTTTCTAAAGTTATAATATAGGTAAAGGTAAATTAAGATGTATTTTGGATAATGTAGGGCAAAAGCCATCAAGTTAGTGAAGCAAAAGTAACACTCAATGAGATATCAAGTGCACAAGTTGACATTCATTCAAAACTAGGTACCGTCAGCTATGATGAATGCAACAATTATATTTCAAAACTCAATTCAGCTCTCACACCATAAACCACATGAACATAACAAAAAGAGTGCTCCACCCAAAACAACATCTGCCTCATATGCAACACATTTGAACGACCCATTCAATACAACTTAAGGAGGAGAAACCAAAAATTAATAACATTTCAAAACAATTGTATTTCCTCCTTGATACTTTTATTCAAACTCACAATTTTTTCATTCTTTTTCTTTCTTTTTTTCCTCATTTAATAATAAAAGAAGCTACATCAACATAGGAATTCATAACATGGCATTTTGACAAATATAACTAACCCATATGTATGCACCCCACAGTTAGACTTTTCTATAATCATAGTCATCAATAATTAACAAATGGTTCACTAGCTTTAAGGCTTGAGTAGGATATTTGGATAAGTTTAAAAGCATGTAATGTGGTTTATACAAAAGGAAAGGCTAATAAAGCTCAAAAGGGGTTAACAAAGGAAAATTCATATAAATGGGTAGGCTATTTGGCTAATATAGCTCGTAAACAACAAAGAATGCCTAATTATTTTCATGATAATGCATGTGATAAAAATGTGGTCTTGAATAGAAAATCAAAGCAAATTCAAAATGTACATGTCATGAAGGTCACACATTAAAAAAAAACAATAAGACTGATATGGATGAGTGAGTCTAATAGACTCAAAATCTCACTGGCTTTTGTTTACAATGAGTCACTACTCTTATGAGGATAATGCACATTAACCAATTACAAGAGCAAAAGTACATGTTAAAGTTTCGATGAATTTTTCTAGTCAATTCATACTCTAATTATGACTATATAATCTTAAAAGAAACAAAAAAATGAGAAATTTTTTTATTTTGTTTGTTTGATTTTGAAAACCACCCAAGAAGCCACATAAGTAACAATTAAGCTAAAAAACATACATAAAAACTAAGATCCCCACCCCCATACTTAAAACTTACATTGTCCCCAATGTAACATCAAATGCAAGAAATAGAGCATTTAAAGAAAATAACAAATGCGAAAATGCAAATAAATAGAAATTGACTTCCCTTGGGTTGCCTTCCAAGCAACGCCTTTGTTTATTGTCGATGGCTTGACTCCTTGTTGCTTGCATCAAGTGACATCAATCGCATCTTCCACTATCAACATTTCCAAATCCTCCTTTTGGTAGCCTTCGTAATAAGGCTTCAAGCGATAACTATTCACCTTGAATGTCTTGTCAGTTTTTAGACTTTGCATCTTTACTGCACCAAAAGGAAAGACAAGAGAAATAACAAATGGGCTAATCTATTGGGAACGTAACTTACTTGGAAGTAATTTGATCTTAAAGTGATATAGTAGCACTTTTTGACCTACTAAGAAACTTTTCCTTGAAGTCATCTTATCATAAAAAGCCTTTGTCTTCTCCTTATATATCATTGTGTTGTGGTAGGAGTCATTCCTCATCTCTTCCAACTCTTGCAATTGCAACTTCCTATGCACACTGTATTATCCAAATCCATGTTGCATCTTTTTATAGGCCAATATGCCTTATGCTATAATTCCATTAGAATGTGACATGAATTTTTGAATACTAGTCTATATGGAGACATTCCAATTGGAGTTTTATAAGCCGTCCTATAAGCCCATAGTGCGTCGTTTAGTCTTGCACTCTAATCCTTTTTAATAGGCTATATTGTTTTCTCCAGGATTAGTTTGATCTCTCGGTTCGAAACTTCAGCTTGCTCATTGGTTTGGGGATGGTAAAAGGTGGACACCTTGTGTATAATGTGATTTTATGAACAGTGTTTCCATCACCTTGTTGTAAAAATGGGTCCCTTTGTCGCTAGTGATTGCTTTTGGCATCCTGAATCTAGAAAGAATGTTATATTTAACAAAATTTGCAAAAACTTTGGCATCATTAGCTATGGTGGCTTTGGCTGCTACCCATTTAGAAATATAATCGATTGCAAGCAATATATAAGTAAAGTCAAAAGACAGAGGAAAAGGTCCCATAAAGTCAATATCCCACTTGCCAAAATTTTCACAGAAAAGCATAGGAGTTTGTGGCAATTGATCCTCACGGGACAGATGACCTAACTATTGGCATTTGTCACATCATATGCAGAAGATGTATGCATCTTTGAATAATAAGGCTAATAGAAACTGCTCTCCAGAACTTTATGAGTCATCCACTTTACTTCGAAATGTCCTCCACACAAATACGAATAACAAAAGGCTAAGATTGAGGGTGTTTCACTTTCAGGCACACACCTCTTGATTGCTTGATCTTCACAGTGCCTCCAAAGATACGAGCCATCCCAAACATAGTACTTCACTTCATTCCACAACTTATTCCTCTGAGCCATTGACAAACCAACAGGTAATTTGTTAGTAACTAAGAAATTTACAATGTTTGTATATCATTTTAGTGTCACATCAACAGAAAATAATTGTTCATAAAAAAATGTCTCTCATAAAGGGATGTCATCTTCTTCCTTGGTTAAATGGCTTAGGTGATTAGCCACCATGTTTTCTACCCCTTTCTGATCTCTAATCTTTAACTCGAACTCCTAAAGGAGGAGAATCCATCTTATTAGCATCGATTTTGCTTCTTTCTTTGTGAGTAAGTATCGTAAAGCTGCATGGTTAAAATAAACAATTACTTTAGCACCAAGCAAATATGACCAGAATTTTTCGAAAGAAACAACCATAGATAACGGTTCTTTTTCAGTGGTAAAATAATTTAATTGAGCTGGATTGAGGGTCTTTGAAGCATAATAGATGGCATGCAAAGTTTTGCCTACTCTTTGTCCCAGAACCACCTCTATTGCATAATCGTTTACATCACACATAATCTTAAAGGGGAGGTTTCAATCTAGCAATTGAATCACCGATGAGGATGTCAAAAGCTCCTTAAGTTTTTTGAATGCTTCCTTACACTTATCATCAAATTCAAAGGAGACATCTTATTATAGTAGCTTGCATAATGGTGCAGTTATCTTCAAAAAGTAACTAAAAAATCGATGATAAAAACCTACATGCCCAAGAAAAGAATGCACTTCTTGTATAATTGAAGGGTAAGGTAAAGAAGAAATAAGATCAACCTTGGATTTATCTACCTCCATACCCCTAGAAGATATAACATGCCCTAAAACTATACCTTAATCTACCATAAAATGACATTTTTTCCAATTTAACACAAGGTTAGTTTCAATGCACCATTCCAAGATAATAGTAAGATTCTCAATGCATTCATCAAAAGAAGAACCATAGACACTAAAATCATCCACGAATACCTCTATGATCTTCTCGACATGTTAAAAAAAATGTTCACCATATATCTTTGGAATGTGGCAGGTGTATTGCATAATTCAAATGACATCCTTCGTTAAGCAAATGTATCAAATGGGCATGTGAGTGTGATCTTTTCTTAATCTTTTGGTGCAATATGGATTTGAGGATAACATGAAAAATCATCTAAACAGTAATAATAACCTTAACCAACCAATCTCTCAAGCATTTGATTAATAAAGGAAAGGGAAAAATGGCCTTTACGAGTCGTTAGATTCAATTTCCTATAATCAAAACAAACTCGCCACTCGATTTGCACTCGGGTGGGAACCAACTCACCTTCTTAATTGGTCATAACTGTGATTCCATACTTCTTTGGAATCATTTGAATAGGATTTACCCACTTATTGTGAGAATAAATAAATAACCTTAGCATCGAGAAGTTTCAATACTTCCTTCTTCACAACTTACATCATTGGCAGATTCAACCTATGTTGAGCTTACCTTGTGGACTTTGTGATAGGTGCTTAATTGATTATGAAATTATTCCATAACACTTAGCAATTATTGTCATGAAATTGTTTAAGATACTTACTTTGGCTCATACATGATTTTAGGTACAATTCAGAAACAAAAAAGTAAAAGTGAGTCGAAAACATGATATTTGGGTTATTTTTCGAAGACTAATTTTCAATTGTTTTCATAGAGGAAGAGAAGACAAGATAAAGAATAAAAGAATAGGTTAAAGCATAAAACCCATAGAAGAGGGTTGCTGGAAATCAACACTCATGGTGCATGTTTTTGCAGTGTTGAATGTGAATTTAATGGAGTGATGGCTCGATGATGAAAGGTGGACAAGCAAGGAGTGAAAAAACAACACAGTAAGGAGCTAAACAGCGATGTCCAAGTATCTTAAAATGCAAAACGACACAAACATTAGCAAAATCAATAGCCGCTAAAGGAGAACACGACATAACATGGGAAGGAAGAAAACTTCAAGGCATGAGGAGGAGGAGGAGGAGCAGATGAACAAAAAACAGCGTAGTTATAACTAGAAAAGATTTGTGTTAAACATAACGCATACGTCTGTGTTTTGCGTTGAACGCAAGCGTATGCGTTTAACGCAACACATATGTCTGCGTTTTGTGTTGAACACAAGCGTATGTGTTCAACACAAAGCATATGTCTGTCTTTCATGCTTGGGTTTAAAGAAAACGTGAACAGTGACGGTGGATATAAGGTTTATTTGTCACATCACAAGAACAGTAGAAAATGGACAAGAGAGCAGTAGTGTGGAATAAAGGGTAGGCACAGTGAAGAAGAGCTATTAGGGGTCTTCGTTAGGGTTATTTGAGCGGGCTGAAGTATTTTCTTTATGAAGGCTAAGTTTTTGATAGTGATTTAAAGGTGATATCGACACCGACGACTTGGTTTGTTATTTTTGTTGTTTCTTTCTCTCATTAGAAATTAATTATGTTATCTTGTATGAATTAATTGGGTATTTGAATGATAGTGGTTTTAATGCTCTATTGAATCGTTTTTCATTAAAACCTATTGCTAGAGTCGAATGTAATACGTAATTGTTATATTCTCGATTCATGTATCTCAACTAATGGTTCCGAATCATTAGAGATAACATAATATAGGTTAAATAATCCGAGCTTGTGTGATTATTACCTAGATTGGTCTATTTTTCTGATTCGTAAGGTCATTGTCCGAATAAACTTAGAGAATTTATTATAGGTTTCCCAATATCTAGCGTTAATTAATGAACGCTTTGTAATTAACTAGGATCTAAGGAAAACTCGGGATTAACAAAGCTTTTTGTTTATCTACATCCGATAATTACTAAGAGAGATAAAAGAACAACAAATCAATGAATTATGCTTGATTAAGGTGTAGATTGAGATTGAACCAAATAACCGGATCCTTATAAATTCCCTAATTTTATCATTTTTTGCATGTTTTCTTTAATTTGTTTTCATTAGGTTTATTTTATTTTCTTAGCTTATTAAATCCAAAACCCCCCACATTACCTAAACATCAATTAATTTCATTTCATAAGCTAATCGAGCACTTCTTGTGGGATCAACCTAGACTTACCGCTATTACAGCAGTGGTCTAGTTATTTTATTTTGATTAGCGTTATGATGCGTCTATCACTTTGCATCCTCCTCCAACAAAATGTGATGCATGCATATAGATAGGCTTATTCTTTGGATATTTGTGATCGTCCACTTGATGACTTTCTTATGCTTTCTCAACATTCAAATCTTTTTTATCCGAAGTCAGCTCCGCTGAAATGATAACTGGGAGAGTCTCCTTATCTTCCAAATAGGCACACTTGAGGTGTATAAGGAGTGGCTACAGTTCTACTTCAGGTACTTGCACCTCAAAAGGTAATAACTTCTTGTGAGATTTAGATGATTACAGGAAGCCAAATCATACCTCTTTGGAGATCTGCGCAATGATTCAAAGGAAACCACCATTTTGACCAACTCTTCTCCCACTTCAACATCATTGTTGCTTCCTGCTTCCATACATATAGTCAAGACTATTTTTAAATGACCCTTTCAACTTAATTTAAATATTTCTTGCATTAGAGGATCAATCACATCAACAAAGAAAACATAATGATCATCATGATGGTGTTTCATGGCATCAAAAATATTAAAATGAATCATGTTTCCATCAAATTCCATCAGGAGGGTGCCCTCACGAACATCTATCTTAGGCTGAGCCGTATTAGTAAATAGTTTCCCTAACAAGATAGGTATTGGATTGTACGAAGTGACATCATTTATATCAACAACATAAAAATCTACAGGAAAAACTAACTTATTCACCTGCACCAAAACATCCTCAACTACAACATCAAGGTAAGTGTTAGTGCGGTAAGCTAGTTGTATGGTAACATTTGTTTCTTTCAAAGGAACCAAGCTTAAGGAAGTATAAATTGAATGAGGCATAACATTAATGGAAGCTCCCAAATCTAGCATAGCTCTATTAATTAGAATGTTACCAATTTTGCATGGAATGGTGAACATACCTGGATTCCTGCATTTTGGGGGTATTTTCTTCTTAAAAACTGCCAACACATTCTCACCCATCTTAAGTTTTTCATTACCTCTTAGCTTTCTTTTGTGCGTACATAGATCTTTGAGGAATTTAGCGTACCTTGGTAAATGCTTAATTGTATCGAGCAAGGGTATGTTCACTTCCACTTTTCGGAAAGTCTTCAATATCTCTTTATCTTTTTCCTCCTTGTTTGGTTTTGTCAATCTGCTAGGAAAAGGTGGAGGATTAGTCTTAATGATGATTGGGCTTTTAAAGTTTACCAACTACTCGATTTCTTCCTCATTAGCATTCCTTGTTGGAGTTTTCATGGGACCCTCATTCTCCTTTCGACTCCTCAGGGTTATAGCACTTACGTTCTTCGAGTTCACCTCGGGAGGATAGAAGAAAGAAATGAATGATGAGACAAGCTAAGCTACCTATGCCAAGCCCAAAAAACCTAAGATGAAACCAAATACGAAGACTAAATGAAATAGATATGATATCATGCTTATATCTCTGTCCATTGCGAATATTCGTGTTGCCTTCTTTGCCAGTGTTTGTTAAGGATGTGAAGACAACCTCATTCTCGCACCGAAAAATGACAAGTACATAATTAGCCTTTACCAACCTAATATGATGAATATTAAAGTTATAAAGAAGAAAAAAATAGGGGCAAAAAGAAATGAATAATGAGACATGCTAAGCTAACAACTATATCCAATCACTTTCGAAGGCCAAAGACAATATAGTGGAGTAGGTGGAAGATGAGAGTGGGAGATTGACAATAGAGCTTCTTTCAACTCGTCGTTCACATAAAATAACTTCATAGACTCGCTTCTATACCTAGAGTTGCAATAAACTCACAATTAAATCGAGTCGAAACCCAAAAGCTTTTATCTTAGACCCAGGTTCGCAATTGATGCTCCAAAGGCAAATGATATCTAAAATCTTAAGAGACTTCATTTTAATTTGACATAAAGAAGGCCCACTTGACTATAGATTGTTTAATTATTATCACTAAATGTGTACACAAGTCCAACGAGCCATGGACGGGCCCATGGTCTAGTAGGCTCGTGACCGAAAGGGTTGGGCTAAATTTGACATCTCTATTTGTCATACATGTTTCACCAAATAATTCTCTCGAGTCAAATAAAGTTGGGTAACATTTTCCTAAATGAGGGTAAAAGTTTTCTTTTAATATTTTAAAATAACATTTAAGGTAAAAGATATTAGGTTTTTTTTACAGAAGTAACTTTAAAAAATTATATAAATTTTAAAATTCTTGAAAAAAATTTTGATTTTCAAATTTTCAAAAATCTACTTTCTTAGACTTTTGTTAAAAAGTCACACATTTAACAAGAACATTACATATAAACTAATTAAATGTTATTAACACTCCGATCTAACTTAACAGTCAAACTGAACTTAAATTAATTAAACTCAACTCAAATTAATAATTAAATATTTTTAAATATTTAGTTTGAATCGATTTTAATTAATTAGAATTTTAAATTATTAGTTTAAGTTGAGTTTAATTACGTCAAGATAAGTAAATCTGAATTAGATCGTTATATTAATAATAAAACTTAACTTGTTTGTAAAAATTGTTTAATGCTTTAAATTTTTATTAAGTTAATTAAAAATTAAAAATAGACATATTATCATCTAGTTTTTTAAAATTAAAACTAAAAAAAACTGTAATTACAGGTTTCTATATAAGGTTCTAATTCATGTTATGGTCCATCCATACTTTATGCAAAAGAAAAAAAATCAATCTTGATTTTGCTGGTTGGAAAGCAATCTTTGTCACCCCGAAAACCCTAGTTGACGGAGAGAAAGGCAGAGAGAGATTGATCTTCATTGGCTTCGGTTGTATCTCAATTGCAGACCTCACTCCACTTTACACCGACCCTTTTTACTGTGAGTATCAATTTACACTTTTCCATTTAGTTTCCTTTTTTTAAAAAAATTTTGAGGTGGTTTCTCGGGCTACAGAACTGTGTAGTGGACGACAGGAAATGGCTACAGAAATAGATGCCCAGAGCCGTTGGGACTTCACATGGTTTTCTGTCTCTCTTTCTCTCGTTTTTTTAATCGTTCAAGTCTTTACTGTGTTCTTGTTCTGGTCCTTGTTGTCTTTGCTGACTTCATGTATATACACATTGTTCGTGTCGTGGTTTATCCTGTGCTTCTTGAACTGTGTAACTTTGGGACCCATTATTTCTATGATGAATTACTCATAAATTTGTAAACAAAATTTTTATGTGCAGTGACATGGAAGTGGATTTTGGGTCCGAGGAGAATGCTTCCATTGTCCATGCAGCATTGGCTGTTGATAAGGAGGTGAGTATTAGGCCTCTCTTATTCTTTAGTTTGTTATGTAGCCGCAGTCTGACAATGTTGCTTGCGATGCAGTTGCAGCCAGATAAGGTGAAAAGACTTATGTCAGTTTCCAACGCAAAGTTGTCAGTGTGAGTTTACTAATTTGCTTCTGTTTTGTTTTTTAACAAATCACTTTGTGAAGTCTTGATCGATTATTTATTTTTGTGAGTGCTGGAAGAATTGCAGCTTGAACTGTTGAAAGACTTTATTTAAGAATTTCCACTTGATTCTTGGCTTTGCATGCTGAAAACGAACTACAAACCTGACAAAAGAATCAGAAATTTCGGTTACCATCTAGAACTTGAGCAGGAAAAATGCCGAAGATACAAGTTGGGAAGGAAAGACTTTGCAAAAGCTCTGGCTTCTTGATGTGACTATCTGAGTCGCTGCATATGATAAATGGGTATTAGAATGAAATAATTTGTCAAGTGTCTTATACCTCTAATAATTCTTAGTTTCTGTTTCATCGATTCTTAAACTAGATTATAAAATAGAAGGAAGCATGATTAGTACTTATGGAGAGGGGAGAAGCTACTATACAAACACATTCTTAAGTTGAGACCACTAACAAAATCATGTTTTATGTTGTCTTTGATCTTTTCTATTTGGATAGTTTAATGTCTTATGAAATGGATTTGGTAAAAATCTTGATTGTGTGACATCTGAATTGTTGGTCATTGGCATTAAGATATTGTAGGAGATTTGTGTGCAAGCGTTAAGTAAGCCATTATATGTCAACTTATAGCAGAATTTGATCAATGCTGTCGATCAATGAAACAAGAAATTTAAACGCTGACTCTAATTAGTTTCAAGTGGTAATATGATGTCAGGACTTCTAATTTTGAATTGCCTTGTCAACGGGAAACTTGATTGACTGCAAAAAGGCAGCAAGTTCTGCTAGCTCAATTTTCTATTTCAGTTCTTATGGTTTGTTGTTTGAGTGCCTGCTTGAAAGGTTCCACCTTATTACTCACCTGTTTCTTCGAACATAATTTAACATGAATTTTGATGGCCATTAACCTTCTAACTCGAATTTCTACACCATTTGCTTACAGGCATTTTGAAGCCACTGAAGCTAGGTTTCTTCGAGCTTCGTTTTCAGCTTTTGTTGATGTACTTACACTTGCAACAAAAACAATAGAAGAGTTCGGAAACAGAATGACTTTATGAAACGTTATTTATTATTTACTTGATTCTGTTATACATTATGTAATCCTAATTAATAGGTTGAATTTGTAACCTTGTGTTTTAGTTTAGAATGGCAGCTGATCTACAAGTATTTGTTCTTTGTTATCTTTCATTCTCAATTGATCTCTTTTAGTGAACTTTTATTGATCCCCAGAATGAAGAAAGTTCGCTTTTTCTCTTATTCTAAGCAAAAATGGACTCGAAGATGAAAGTCAAAGGATGGAAATAGGAGACTAAAGCACCCCTTAAACCCACCTGATTGTGTTCGGTGTAATTTAGCCTCAATTTCAGGGAGTTCTGTTCAGGCTATTTAAGAGCACCATCAACCGTTTCTTGTACATTCAACCGACATATCTGAAGCACTTTTCACTACATTTTTTAATGCTAGACTACTTTCTATCACTCTTCTCTTGCGTACGACAAAATGTTTTGTCAGCATAACCATCCTTTTCAATATTGCAGGGACTTCTTCTTAGTTCCTGTATACTGAGATATCAACACAGATAGGAGTTTGTTAAAAATTGCCTCTTCATTGTGTTGAAGAAGGGCAACAACTTGACAAAATTCAAGTATCAAGCATGGAAGCAGAAACTCTGCGGCACTATCCATCTCATTCACCTTGCAATAACCATGAATCAATGCTTTATAAGTGAATCTTAACTTTCACTTTCAGAGCAGAATTTGGGTATCCTATCATTCGATAAGCATTGAGTAATGTTTTACATGTGACATTATCAGGTTCATCTTCTTGCCACTCGTCCCATTCAAGGGTTTATTGGTATCTATTATTCTGACTTCAAACAAGTTTCACAAATTGTTATTATATTCAGCAGCATTGGTATGTGTCCCCTTTTCCCTCCATTAAAACCTCATTAAGACCACCGGCTCTGCAAAATCCATCAATCAAGGTGGTGAAGTTCCAAGGTTGAGCATAGAGTCTTTGTATTCTCTCAAGAGCCTGAGGGCCTCTCTGATCCTACCTTTTACACAACCCATGAATTAAAAAGTTATGAGAAACAATGTCGGGGATAATTCCGGCCATTTCCATTCTGTGTTGGAAACACAAAACTTCATTAAGCATAGCCCTTTCGTAGTGCCATGAAATCAATGTCTTGTTAGTGACAAGATCAAGAAAAACACATTTCAATGCCAGTTCACTCAATAACGCCCCGCCTTCTCCACATCCCCAGACTTACAGCAAGCATGAATGAACCACATTATATAGATTAGTACTAGCCTCAATACCTTATACTTTCATCCATCCTCCTCAAATAATTTGATAATACTGTACAAGCATGCAATTCTAGGATCAACCCAAGTAACCTCATGTGTGCAAAAACCTGAATGTTAGTGCTGTCTTTGGACCTGGTCTTTAGGAGTTTGTTTCTAGTTAGCAATAATCCCTATATTTAGGGACTAGTTTATTGTTTTTT
>JAOSBN010159510.1:0-22300 GCA_027563595.1 Erythroxylum suave | reverse complement strand
ATAAGTGCGGTTGAAAGAATTGAGATAGGATGTTGAAGTGTCTTGATAATTTGAGTTGATTGAATACTTGAGGGCAAATATTGTTCACTTATGGAAGGTTGGCTCAAACTAAATATTGATGGGGCAGTCATGACTGGAATGGGTATTGATACAGCTGGAGGATTACTACGAAACAGTATAAGACAATGGGGCGGAGTATTTTTGCAAAACAATATCATGTGTTCACCACTGGCTGCGGAACTCTAGGTGGTCTTTACAGGACTATTGTTGGCATAGGTCTGCGGCTATAGGCGTGTCATGTTAGAAGTGGATTCACTGGATGTTATCAATATTCTCTCTTCGCTTGAGATGCAGTCCTTTGACGGCTCCTTTTTGGTTGGTGGCATCCCGGAGCTCATATGTAGAGACTGGGCCATCCAGTTACATAATGTTCTTTAGGAAGGTAATAGATGTACTGACATCCTAGCGAGATTGGCACGAACTGTGTGTCCTGGCATCCACGTGCTTTCAAATATTCCATTGGACTACTTGGAGGATCTCCAACAGGACATACAAGGAGTTGTATATCGTTATAGTGTACATTAGTTCATTTTAGTTTTTCTTCCTTTGTAACAAAAAAAGTGGATGGGAAACAGAAGAAGCAATTATTCAGGTTTTAGTTACATATAGTTCAACAAAGTCAACGTCATAGGAGTAGTAATTGTTAAAAACATAATATACATAAGATGAATACATTGTAGTAGATCTAGTCCTATCCATTTGAAATTTAAAAAGCTGGTTAAGAGATAAAAATTACAAAAGAAAAAAACACATGATGAGAGAAGAGTTTTAGAGTTCATATAACATTGTTCAACTACAATTTTGTTGAAGTTTGGTTTTAATTTGTCCTATGATTTTTACCACTACAATGAAGGCTTTTTCATACTAAATCCTACGTGTGATTTATCTTTGATCTAAACTTATCATTTTAGTTGTTTGTTATTGAATGGAGTCTAATAACTACTACCAAAGCCTTAGTTATAAAGAGTGGCAATAGCTTTATGATGAAGATAACGTTGACCAACTACTAAATATAGAGACCTATAATAAAAGATCTCTTGTATTGTAAGGATCTCCATAATTCAATCAATTTAGATGAAAGTATAAAAGACAAGATCATCCTTAAGTCGGTGAAGATGACAAATAAAATGTAGGAAAAGATAAAGCAGAAAACCTTGGAAATTATCAGATAGTGAATTAATATTAACATATTCAACCAACTATCCTAATAGACAGATCCTTTCAAGCTATGAAAAAAATTAAGGTGTCTATGAGAGAAAAATTGCTTACAATCAGGTCTCCTTGATTAAAAGACTTGTGAACCTGAAGTTGAAGGTTAGGAAACAGTGTCAGAGCATCTCAACAATTTTTAGGATATCTTTAACAAGTTGATTACAATGAAGATCATTCTTGATGATGACCTACAAGCCTTCTTCCTATTGATTTCCTTGTGGGATAGTAAGAAATTTTGGTTGTGACTAGCAATAACTCTGCTCCAATTAGTGTTCTTTCCTTAGATGTTATAAAAGAAAGTACGTTTACTAAAGAAATTAGGAGGAAGGAGATCAGTGTTAACAATGTATAGGCTCTTGTGGTAGAGAATAAAGGAATAAGTAAGAGCAAAGGTTCAAAAAAAGCAATGCAAGTCTAAGAACAAGTATAAAGATAGTAAGCAGATTAGGATGTCTCACCACTATACCAAACCTACTCATATAAGCAATTTCTGCTACAAGTGGAAAAGTGACCAGAAAAAAATAAACAAAAAATAATGTCAGGTAGAATGGTCTTGAGTCTCTCATAATGGTTCCATTGTTTATTAAACAAAGTAAATATTTACTTGACACTTCCTTTTCTTTGAGGAAAATTAAATTGAATTAAAAGAGGTATAACATGTGAATAGCATTTAACTACAATAAGAGAGATAACTTAGCCAAAGCTAAAGCGAAAACAAAAGGGATTTCATTTTGAGAAAAATCATTAGAATGACTACATGTAGACCATATTACAAATTTTAAGCTCCATAAATACAGTATTAAGTTAATGATTCAATCTCCTCTTCATTAGTTGGTCGGGATTTTGATCGGATACTTTGTTAAAGGTTTTCATCATGAGCTGAATTATGCTTTGCATAAGCTAATTTGTTGATTTGGATATATTGAAAATTAAAAAGTTTATTTTTATGCTATATGTCATAGAAGTAGTAAGAAAAGCAAGCTTTAAGATGCTGGTTAAGAATGAATTAGATGAATTATTGATCATCTGAAAAATGCTTCGACTTCAAGAATGCTATCTCCAAGTAAAGTTGCATAAATCCATAATTCTTGCCAAATAAAGCTAATATATTACACATATAATGTATACATTACAACATTATATGTTTATGAAGATGTATTTAATAATCATAATAGAATATTTTTATCCATATTCTTCTGTAAATTTATGTATAAATATCTATTTATGTAATAGTTTTATACAAAAAAATGTAAAAACATATTTTCTCAAAATACTTATTTTTTTACGTGGTTTTATAGGTCTTTTTGTTAAAAAATATAACATTTTAATCTTCTAGTTCTTGAATTTCAAAGAATATTTGGTCACTTAAGTAATGTTTAGTATATATAAATTGGTTCCTATGGCTTTTGGGCATCTTGAACTCATTTTTTGTGGTCAAATTGATCAAATTCTAGCTCTAATGACATGTTTCTTCATTTTTAGGTGTTTTCAGGCCTTGTTAAGGATTTTTTTTTTGTCTTGCATGTATTATAGATTCTTTTAAACTTCATTATTACATTTATGAAATAATTAATATCATCTTTGATGGATCTAACTATGACTTGTGGGCTAAAATATATATATAGCTTTCTCAAAGTAATACTTCTTTAGCATATTATTACCAAGAGAATACCCAAACCTACTCAAAGGCCAAATCAAGTAGAGGATATATTCATAGGATGTCTAGTATCTTAGGATAATGTAAATCATCAAATTCTTGCATGGTTTCACAATAACTATGCCAAAATAATCATGCTTGATTTTGAAAATTTGATAATGCCAAAGATGTACAGAATTTTCTAAAAAACCATTATTCTATAATTGATATTTCAATTAATCACAACTTTATATATAATTCTATCTTATGCAATAACAATGTGGTTAAATAATCTAGAGTTATATTTATAATTAGAAGGGCTTTAGGATTATTTGATACCTAGAGACGCAACTTAGTCTAATACCTAAGCTACCACCATCTATGCCATTCTTCATGATTGAAAACATATTGGCTTCTATTTATAAATCTTATAGATGAGTTTGACCTTTTTGTAACTCTCTTCTTCATCAAGGATCGTTTTAAAGCCTTAATAAATTAATTAAATAACTAATTATAGAAGCTTGTCTAAACACCATTTGAATGAAGAAATATATTCTATCTATCGATTTTGTTCTTTCCATTTAAACCTCCTCTTATTAGGCTTTTCAGAACATAACTAAAAGGAAGGTAGATAATATCTGCTGTAAAATTAGTGGTCATCGTATCTTTGATTGTAAAAGACCACCTAAATAAAGTAACTTGTCTAAGTCCTCTTTTTCTACTGCTACTTCTATTTCCATAAAGGTTATAATAAAGAGTAAATCTACAAATCTTAAGTTCCTTCTATATCAACTTCAAATAAATTATGCTATTGTTTCTTCTCTTGCTTTGTCCATCACACTGGGTACGTCTTTATAGTACCTTGATTATGCTTATTGTAACTATATGACCTCTAACTCTTAAATATTTTGATTCCCTAAAAACTTCCTCTATTCCACATATTATTATACAATTAATAACTTTACTATTATTGTTTAAAGTATAAGAACTGTTCAAATATCTCTTATTAGCTTTTCCTAACACTTTTCTTTATCGTAAACCATCATTAAATCTCAATTATATTGGTAAGTTACAGGAACTTAATATATCTTTTTTGATTTATGGTTTGACTATGTAAGATCCTTAAACAAGCGATATCATTAGGACAAAGCATATGTTTGGGTAGCTGTTTGAACTTACCTCTCTCCTTCTTTTGTCCAAACTTGTTGCTGGTGTTATCACAACTAATATTTGATGGTCTTGGTCATGTTTCTAACCTTATATTTTAATATTTAATTTCCAATGGTTCTTTAGGTCAAGTCAAGACTAAAAATTTGGATTGTATCTTGTGCCAACTTGCTAAGAATCATACTTTACCTTTTATTAATTGAAATTTTGTTTCATCAAAATTCTTAAATTTAATTCATTCTAATATTTAAGGACCTACTCCTCATGAAACTGTAGGATTTTAAAGATAATATGTGATCTCTGTTAATGGTTTCTTTAGATACGCATGTACTTACCTTTTACATCATTTTTGTGGAATGTTTTCAATTTATTCTCATTTTATAATGCTACGAAATATAAATAAAAATCTTTCACTCATTTTTTTTTATCAACAAAGAACTAATATCTAAAGGTTTTGTCCATGTACCTCCTAACAAAATGGTAGGGATGAACAAAAGTATAGACATGTACTTGATACTATTTAAGCTCTTCTTATCTCTTCCTCTTGTCCAGAAACCTTTAAGGAGAAGCTACTCTTACGGTGATCTATACTATTAATTATATTCCTACTCTTTTTATAGGTAATATCTCTTGTTACGAATTTTTGTATAATTTTTTTCTTAATTACCAAACTCTTAAAATCTTTGGCAGTGTTCGTTTTGTTCTTATCTAACTGTATAAATAAACTAAACTAGAACAAAAAGCATCTATCTTACAACATAATATAATATTTCAATATAAACAACATCTAAAATCATTGTATCTCCAATAATTATGGATCCATCACTTCCATCAAATGATTCCTCTTCATACATTCATTCACCAAAATCTTTTACACCTTAACTTGCTCTTTACTGTAGCAATCGAATAAATCAATGTTCTATTCTTTTTTATATTTTCATGTTTGTTTTGCTATTATATTCGAATAGGAAATTTGCATATATAATAAGTGCTAACCTTGTATGGTAGAAGGTAATGATAAAAGAATCATAGGTATTTCCTAGCACCCAATACTTGGGACATAGTCATTTTACCTTTAGACTTACCTTCAGGCAAGTCTATTGTTGGCTAGTCTACAAAATTAAGATTTGAGTTGATGGATTAGTTAAGTGATATAAAGCATGAATAATCAATAGAGGATGTACCCAAGAGTATAGTATTGACTATAAGAAAACATTCAATCATATAGCTCATTTAACCTTAGTATGTAGTCTTATAGTATTTGTTGCTAGTAAATGTTGGCCATGATTTCATATAAATGTTATAAATTCCTTATTTGATGGTGATCTTATATAAAAATTGTATATGCAACCATTACTTAGATTATAATCATCCTTCTAATAAGGTTTGTCCACTTCACAAAGCCTTATATGGATTGGAAAGAGCTCCTTGATCCTACTTTGCAAAAGTTAGCTCCATTATTAGTTTCCTTGATTTTTATTTTTATTCTTATTCTTATAATCATGTATTTTTCATTAATAAAATATCTCAAAACTACACTCTTCTTCTCCTTTATATTGATGACATGATAATTATTGGCGATGATACTCAAGGTATTTCAACTCTCAAATCATTTTTACGTTAATAGTTTAAGATGAAATATTCAGGCAATATGAGTTAATTTTTAAGACTTAAATTCTTATATGATGAACGTGGATATTATTTGTCACAAGTAAAATATGTCACAAAACTTATCTCTTGATTAGGAATTACATACTAATGCCAAGTTTATTACCACTCTCTTTAAACTCAATGTTCATTTGTCCACTCGCTTCTCTACTATTCTTTGTATCCTTCAGCATAATAGAGTTACTCTTTTTCACGATCTTCACTTTCGTCATTCATCTCTATTTGAGTTATAGACATACTTTAACACTGATTGGATTAGAGATCCAACTAATCAATGCTCTACAAGAGGCTATCGTTTCTTTCTTAACAAATCCTGTATTTCATGATGCAATAAGAAATCAATAGTTATCTTTTAATCTATCGTGGAAATAAGGCACCAAGCTCTTATAGAAACAACCTCTAAACTCCTTTAGTTACATTGGTTGCTTTAAGATATAGGCATTTCCTATTCTTTTGCAACTCCTCCATTTTGTGGTAATTACAATTCTATATAAATTGCTTACAAGGATTTTTTTCATAAGCTTACCAAATATATTGATATCGATTGTCACCTTACGCAAAATTGTTTATCTTGTCCCTACTTCTTCACAATCTTAAATTGTGGACTTTTTTTTTCTAGATTATAGCTATCTTGGTGATCTCAAGAACATGTCTTCAAACTAAAGATGTCTACTTATATCATATACATTATAGATTTATATAATGATATATGTAATAATCACAATGTTATAGTCTAGTGTATTCTTATATAAATACTCCCTTATATAGTAGTTTTTAGAAATAAAAATTATTCTTTGCTCAAAGTATTTATTTTTCATATAGATAAATTAGCATAAGTACAATTACATTTGAAAGAAAGGTAATAATGAGATTTAACTTGCTCCAAATAGAGGAGCAAGTTTTAGGAAGATGTTACTTAAAACTTTGATAGTGTAAATGAAAATTTAATTATCATTTACATTAAACTAGTGAATTTTGGAAAAATAATAAGAAAGATGCACTACAACAAACACTACATTTAGTAACGAAAATAAACGTCGCTAAACAAAGCCACGTCATCGCAAATCATAATTTGGCAACAAAAACATTGTCACTAAATCTTGATAGCAAAACATCATATATGTCGTTTCACTAAAATCATAACAGAAATGTTTTTCAACACAAAAAATTCATCAGTAAAATGTATAACCGATAAGAACAAAGAACATCATTCATAGTATTTTGCAACTTTTCTATTTTATAGCTAAAAGTTTTTCCCCATTAAACTATCATCGTAGGTAATTATTTTTACTGACAATTTTTTTTGGTAGCAAAATAGTTTTAGCTACTAACCTTTTGTTATAGGGAAATTTTTTTAGAGACACTCCTGCAAACGTAGGTAAAAACTTTTTGTGATGATTTGGTTTTGGTAGCGAATAGTTTTTAGTGACAATTCTGTTTTGGTAGTAGAATAGTTTTAGCTACTAATTGATGGTTGTAGGTAAATGTTTTTAGCAACATTCTTGTAAACGTAGGTAATAACTTTTTGTGACAATTTTAGTTTTGTAGCTAATATTATTTAGTCATAAAGTTTAATTTTGAATTTAAATATTATTATAATTGTTAAAGAAAATTTTATTTTAATTTATTACAATTTTAAAGACAGTTTGAAATATAAAATGATTCATTTTACTATTAATGTTAATGACATATTATTTAAATAATAATAAATTGAAATAAAATAAACATATAAAATGGAATGCATTATGTACAAATAAATAACACATCATTTACAAATTAAAAGTCTTCATCTGAGTCACTACCACTAATATATGCAGAACCTAGTAATTGTTTAATCATTTTTTTAAGCTTGTTCACTTCTTTAATATTACGATGTAACTTAGTCTTTAGTTGATGGTTCTCCTCTTGAAGCGCCGTCACATATTCTGGTCGTGACGAAGATGAACCAACAGGCTTAGGGTCATATCTAAGACCTTTGATATAGCTGATCTTGTACCAAGGACATTGTTACAAATTTCATCGACATTGGGCTCATTCCCCTCAGAAAATGATGTCTACAATAACTCTTGCATCTTATCCTACAATTGAAAGTACCAAATAGAGTTTAAACAAAAAATTATTACTTAATATTACATAGAAAATTAAATTGTAATATTAATTTGTTTGTACTTACATAATTACTTTGTGCCTCTGCAGATGTCCAACCTTGACTTTCTTTGTAGTATGTTAGCTTGTATGGTGTGATCTTATCACACTCTTGTCCTTGGAGTTGTGTTTGACTCTATTATATGAATTTAAAAAGTTATAACCAATTACAATTTATAGTATTAAGAAATAGAATAATAAATTGAAAACGTTACACTTACAAATTCTTGTCAGACGATGACAAATGATCTAGAGCCGATGTTATGAGGAATCTTCATTTTTCTCTGTTCGCCTTGGCTTTCTCACACTTTTCCTAAATTAAGAGAATTTGTCATGAAATGTGTAAACAAAATTAATGAAAGGAAAATAAGAAGAGAAAAAAACAAACTTGAACCTTCAATAATCAAACATTTTAATTCAATTTTCTAGAGTCCCCCGTTCCGGAACATGTCTCCTTGTCTCTTCATCGGAAGGGAAAGATTGGTAATATTGATTAAGTCTATATCGATGATCCTTCACCCTTTGTTTCAATAGTGAACTAACACTACTTGAAACCTCACACATGTCGATGTTAATGATATTGAGCTTCATCTATGAAAAACATGTATAAGTTAAGTTATTATTTTTTGTAAATAAAATCACAATACATATAGTAAAATATATAGAAATATTACCGAAACTTTGTCCAAAGAATTTTGGGGCAAGTTATCTTCCTTCAACTTTCTGACATGCTAAAGGCAAGGCAACGTATTCCTCACAATGACGCCCAACTCACTAGCCAATTTTACAGCTTGGTTCTTATCCATTAGGTGTCGTTGCATGGGGTCAATCATCACTGACAACTTGGTGTTCATTGCAACATTCATCCATTGCAACTTAGTTCCTTTTATCTTACCTCTACCTTATTTTCTGATGCTAGTATTGGAACCTGAAAAAAATAATCAGAAAAACACACTAAATATGTAATTAGCAATTTCAGCATAAATGTAAGTATAGTTAGTTAACAATAATAGATCTGAAGATCCCTCATGACTAGCAGATGATGTTGGGAAAGGTTGTTGCATACTTTCTTCATTCGATGATACAATTGCTAGTTGTTCTGTGGGAGAAACTTCATCTGCTATTATCACCATCTTTCCTTTGTTTCTACCATGTTCCATTATAATGAATCTGTGTAAAACGAAATATGAACATAATATATAATTATAATTGAAAAATAAAATTAACATTTTGTGAAACATTAAAAATATGCTTATAGTCATGGTAAATTATCATAACTAAAACATCACCAACATAAGGAAATTACAACTTAAAGACATTTTAAACAACACAAACAATTTATTTACATGCAATCATCATGATCATGATTTTAAAAAATGTCATCATTAAGTGACACATGAAAAATATGCTTGTAGTCATGGTAAATTAACATAAGTAAAACATCAACAACATAAGGCAATTATCTTCTGATCATTTCAAACAACATAAACTATTTATTTACATTCAATCATCTTGATCAAGATTTTGAAAATCATCATCATCTATAAAAGCATAAGTGAAACATTAAAAATATACTTGTAGTCATCATAAATTAACATAACTAAAACATCAACAATATAAGGCAATTATCTTCTTAACATTTGAAACAATACAAACCATTGATTTACATTTAATCATCACGATCAATATGAAGAAAATCATCATCATTAAGTACATTATCATTTGATTCTTCATCACTAATATATTCGACCAAAGTATTGTTATTGTCATTTAAGTCATCAATGGTCTTAGACTTCATTTAGTTGAACTATGTTGGGCTTGACAGTTCTCTTATGGAATGATGATATATCTGCATCTTCTACTGGAATGCGTTCTTTATTGAACTCCAATCCAATATTTTAATAGACTTCATCAGCATCCTCATCTAATTCACCAATATCCTTGTCATAAAAATTAAAGACATTCCTTTGTTGAAACTTTTGAACAACCTTCCAATTCTTACCCAATATAGTATCATTAAACTTGTTTGGCTTGACTTACAAGGATAAAAGGATCATTGTCATACAATGTCTTACTAACATTTAAGCTAATAATATACCCGTTCACTCTCATGTCAGTTAGATCAAACCATTTGCATTTGAGTTGAATAACCTAATTATCCTTGATGTAGTGCAACTTTATAATTTCATATATGACAACGTAGAAGTCATGATTTCATCGTCATGTCATCCTTCAACGGCAACCCCACTATTTTGACTTCTAACTCGACTATCTCGATCTTATATGTGATATTTCACCCCACTAACAATGCAACTTGTGTATTTCTTCCCACAAATATGAGGCCCACATGCCAAGCTATATAATGTTATTGCTGCTTCTTGCATGTTATGGTTGTGTAAGCGTATCATCTGTACGACAAATTAAAAACAAATATGAGGATAAGACATATTCTCATATTTCTTTCTTCAACATTAATGATCCCTTTATTGCAAATTGTGTCTTTATGCTTTCTATTTAAAAAAACACATTAAGATCTCAAAGTTAATGAAAATTGTAATATGATTGTTTGAATTAAAAGTAATATACGCACTCCATGTATGTATCGATGTTCTCACAATTGTTAAAAACATACTAATGGGCAATTTTGAATTTGACTTTAGTTAACTTCACATATTTACCCGCACCAAGTGGTCGAACTTTTTGGGAGAAAATAAATAACTCACCATCGCCATTAAAATTAAAGTTATGTTTTGGTCTATTAAATCTTGTCTCCACATCAGTTAAATACATTGAACAGAAAATCAAGCATTCATTTGCTATATAAGCCTCTGTAATAGACCCCTCTGGTCGAGCTCTGTTAAGTAAATAATGCTTAAGAGAGCATAAAAACCTGAACATGAATAGTTATAAACTTAGGGATTATTACAATCAAATAATATAAGAAAAACTTGTTGAATTTAATATGAATTACCTTTCAATTGGAAACAGTTATCAAAATTAAAGTTTTGCTTTATATGGTAAGTGAATTGTCAAATGAACCATAACATCAAAAAACAATAGGGGGAATAATAGTTCAAGTGTACATAGAATCAATGATATGTCTTTCTCCAATTTATCAAGCTCTTCAACTTTAAGTGTCTTGCAACATAATTGCTTTAAAAACTCTCCCACTTACCTAAAGTTAGGGACACATCCTTCGGAAAACACCCACATATTCCAACAGAAAGTAGTCGTTGCAAAAGTACATGATAATCATGACTTTTCAACCCCAACACTTTTCCTTCTTTAACACTCACATAATGACCTATGTTACATGCATACCCATTAGGAAATTTGACTTATTAGAGGAACTGACAAAATGATTGTTTCTCACTTTATGACATGTTGTAACAAGCAGGAGGAATAAAGTATGAACTATCATCTCTTTATTTTCAAATGCAAATCTTTTCTAATATTCATGTCTCCCAAGTCTAGTCTAACCTTAATAATTTCTTTAGATTTCCCATCAATTCCCATGACAGTCCCTAAAATGGACTCGGATATGTTTTTCTCAATATGCATGACATCAAGATTATGCCTCGATAGTAATTCCTTCCAATATGGCAAGTTGAAAAATATGCTTTCTTTTGTCCAATTCAATTCAATATCATTTCTCTTACACTTTCTATTACTTGGGTGTTTGTCAAGTGTAATGTCACCCAAATGTGACAACTGGTAAACAATATCATCACTGGACAACTGCGTCAGAACTTCACCCAACTCAATTGTGTCATTAAATTGTTTACTTCTTCGCCATCTATACCCATGTTCCAAATAACGACGATGACTCGTATAACATATTTTACTTCGTATTCTTTTTGAATATGTTTGTTTATTACAGACAGGACATGCCATATACCCCTTAGTGCTCCACCTCGACAAATTCCCAAAAGCTGGGAAATCATTTATGGTCCACAATATAGTAGCATGCATTGTAAATGTGTTGTCTTTAACAAAATCAAAAGTTTGTAATCCATATTCCTATAGATCATTTAAGTCATCAATTAATGGTTGCTAGTAAACATCGATTTACTTACCAGGAGTAGTAGGTCCTGAAACAAGCAAAGATAACAACATAAAAGACTCCATCATACATTTCTATAGAGGTAAATTATATGGGACTAGAATCACCAGTCCCATGTTATATGAATTACTCATATTACCAAAAGGATTAAATCCATATGAGGCCAATCTAAGTCAAACATTACAACAATCTTGTACAAACCATGGGAACTTTCTGTCAAGCTCTTTCTATGCCATTAAGTTTGTTGGATGACATATAATGTTATCATCAATGTGTTTCTCTTTATGCCACCTTATATCTATGGCTGTTTTTGTTGACGTAAATAGCCTTAGTAATCATGGTTTAATAGGAAAGTACTGAAGGATTTTCATCAATGTCTTTTTCCCTCTCCCATCATCCACTCTCCACCTTAATGTACCACAAATAGGACACTTATAAAGTTCTTTACTTTCCTTCCAATAAAGAACACAGTCATACTTACAAGCATGAATTGAAATATATCTCAATCCAAGGTCCCTTAACAGTTTCTTCACATCATAATAAGATTTCGATAACTTATGTCCAATAGGTAATGCATCCTTTAGTAAGCCAATTGACATGTCAAACGACTTATTACTCCATTTATTATAACCTTCAAATGCAATAACTTCACAACAAATGATAGCTGAGAAAAACTAGAGCACCTCGGATGTAATTGTTCTTGAGTAACTTTCAATAACTTTCCAAAATTATCTTCTTAATACTATCAATTGTATTAAACATTCCCGTTTCATTCATAGTCTCCATATAATTCTAACAATTGTCTAACATCTCATCAATCTCATCATCACCATCACATCCACATCACAATCATCATCATCATTATTGTAACTATCATCATAAGATGCACCGACACTTCTACTACAACTTACTTCCTTATATTCACTATGATAAAGCCATGAGTATAGAATTTGTCTATGCCTCGAATAAGCAAGTAATGATATAACACATCTTGACTTTGGAAGTCGACATTTAAGCAATTAATGCATAGACAACGAATATTACATTCATCACCCATGTGATCTTTTACAAATTGCATAAAACTCTTAACTCCTTCTACGTATTCAGTTAACCATTTTCGATGAGACATCTAAGTCTTATCCATTTAGTTATACAATACAAGAAGATAACAGAGTTATAACATGCATTTTTTGTTTTATATTATGTTAAAAAAAACCTACGTTTAATATTACATGTAGTCAACAACGTCGTATCAGTTTATACGTAGCATATAAGTAAATATGGAGCAACTTTCAGGTTTGAGGTCTCGTTTTTTATGAATAACATGGGGGTTGATTAATGAAGTTGAATAAATTGAACTGAAGGAACCAAAGCTTAGGAAATCTGTGACAACTAAACTTTTTAAAAGTGCATGTATAAGTTTTATCAACTACTTGATAGCTGCCTAGGAGTTGAATAGTTGGGATTTATGTTATATTTGTAATTGTCTCTTAAGCGAAGAAGATTTAAGCTGATTAGATTTATTTTTCCTGACATTGTACAATTGTTCAAAGAATTCACCCTACTTTTATAGCTCCTTAGGACTTTTTTATTTATTTGTCCTTGTATTATCTTATCCTATGGTATCAAATTTACTAGTTACCACCCTTCTTGAGTCTGTCAATTTCCCAATTGTATGAGTAGTAATACCCTTAGCATGAAAATTTATCAATAAAATGGAGGTATTAAATATAGTTTAAAAGTTCTACACCTTCCATAACTACACAATATAACTTGAACGAGTATGACTTTCTTTTTATGCTTATCATCATCGTGCATGTTGAGAACATATTAAAAACAAAACAAACAGAATAGAAGTGAAAACAATTTCAGTTTTGGACAAAAAATGAAACGGAACAAACTACAGGACTTTCATCGAACACCTTGTAACAAAAACATAACACATACTTCAACCATTCATTTTGTCTGTTCCCTTTCTCACCATCATTAACACATTTCAAAATAAACCTAACAACTAACTTGTTTAATCCATGCAAACAACTCAACAGATCGAAGAAACCCACAATAATTAATATTCGGTATCATTAACATATTCTAACACAAACCCACAACAAAGTGAAGAAAAATTTACCAGGTTGAGTTCAACTCTAGGAGATGATAGATGGGGGGAAGATATGTGAGCTTGTTGTTGCACAACAATGGGAGGAACACATCAGAAAATCGATTCAATGAGAGAGAAGGAAGAAACCATGTAGAGGCGGGCTGGGGGAAGGGGTTTGGGTTTAATTTGTGGTTAGGTGGGATGAATTTGTTTATTGTAGTGGCGTAACCAAGATTCATCATCAAATGCCAAACATTTAGCTACAATATATGACAATCGTCTCCAATACATTTGGAAAAACGTAGAAAACTACGTAGTTATATTAGCCTAATCTTGCACATTTTGCTATGAAACCAAGATTCGTCACAAACTACCATGCTTTGGCTGTGAAACAACAATAGCATCGCAAAATGTACAACATTTGGCTACCAAGCTGTTAAATTGTTGCAAAAACTATTTTTTTAACCTTTCCCGACGGTGGCAATTTTTATCGCCTAAAAGTATAATTTCACTACCAATTTTATACAATGTCACCAAAAACCAAGCATTTTCTTAACATCTTTATTTTTCTTAATTGATTAACATATATGAGTTTTTCCTATTACCAATAACAAAATGAAAAATTAATCTTTTCACTTATATATGCGATTGTTCTTCATTTGCTTAATTTTTGGGAATAACTAATCTTTAAATATAATTTGTTAGAAATAGTTTTATAATTATATTACAATATCATGTAAAATTATTATTAATTATTTTTATAATTATAATAATTAAAATGTTTAATTTTTAAATTTGTTTTTTGAAATTATATTAATGAAAATGTATAATTTAAGTCTATTTTATTTTATTTGAACGGTCAACAAATTAATTTCCAAATAGTTTTCAAATGAATACTTTAATTTTTAATTCAAATTATGTTTTATTTGGAATAGGAAAATAAATTTATTAAAAATTATTTATAAACTAGTGGGTTTTAGTGAAGAACCATGTATTAGTCTCTACATTTGACGATTGTCGACTAAATACAATAAATCATAGCAAAATTAATTAATACTACTTCTAAACAACTGCATCAAACAATAAACGACATCGTTTACTTAAACTAGAAAAACAACTTCATTTTGTATTAGGTTTTCAAAGACAAAAACATAAATGCCTACTCCACAAGCCATCAACACCAATCCAAAATCCTCTCGTAGATAACTTGGCTCATTGTCGAAGAACAATTATTCATTGAATCGGTATTATTCTTTTGTTCTATTGTGAGTTATTGTGATTATTCTTTTGTTCTATTGTGATTATTCACTAAAACCCTTTAGGTTTTTATTGTGAGTTCTTAATTATGCATTTGATGTATGGGTTGTGTTTATGGTTGTGTTTTGAAGATGATTTATTGTCTATCTTTGTTATTTCTTTATTTCTGTCTTCCCACTAACGTTTAACGCTTAATCTCATCAAAGCTTTGTTTCTGCATTGATGAAATTATTTCAAGAGTATTTTACTTTTATTCATTTCGATTAATAGTAATATAGAGACATATAGATAATGCTATATTTCTGTACATTAAGAACATAGTCATTTCTATTCTACTTTAAATTCTAAATTTTGCATATGATACAAATTACACAATAGATTTTTAAAATTTTAGTAAGGGTAACTTTTATATCATTATGCACATTGAAGATGTAGAAGTGCTAAACTAGACTAGTTTCACTTGTCACCGAAATTGGAGTTAAACATATCATCATTTTTATTCTAAATCAACATTTGCAGAATATACCTCTTAACAATATCATTCCTCTTAACATTATTAATCAAGGATTGTCAACATGAAGACTAGTTTCGGATGGCCCAAATTCATTCCATTGGGAGGAATGTGGCAAAATTGTCCATACTGAAAAAATCAACAATGTAGAAAAAATCTCCACCTCATACACTAATCATCATTTACCTTCCATGGCCGATCTTCTGCTTCAAGGTGTTTATTATTATCCGAACAATGTCACTTTCCTTATTATGTACATCTCATTTTCTTTTATGAAGCTATTATATATATTCGCATTTGATGGTTTATACTACATGTTGTTTTAAGCTTCCTTGAGTCTCAAAGATGGCATGTATGCCCATGGACATAGGAGCAATGTCACACCAGTCTGTAAAGGATTAGGAAAATCAGTTGTTTGGAAATTTCATCAATTCCACATACTTCTTCTGCTCATTCATGTATGCATTTCACTCTAATTTCAGTTCATTTAACGATTTACTAATCTGAAAATATCTAAATTCTATAGTGATTGTATTTTAGGAACTAAATCTAGCGACTTGTTCACTGTATCCTCTACAAGTTTAGCTATAACGAAAAAGTTATTGTAAGAGGGTATGAAAACCCCTACACTTAAGGGAAGAACTGTTACTATTTCAATTGGTGCATTCGAATGTGCAAGGACCTTTCTCGAGAATACAAACAATTGGGACTCATTACCTTATCGACTCTCATGTTACGTGGAATTCAAGTAAATAATTATATCATTGTCATTTATCGATTCAATCAACTGAACTCAGCTTTAAAGTTGATTTATTGTTGTCTCTGTAGTAATTGGTTAAACAACATATCCACTACTTAGGGATCAAGTTACGTACTATTGAATGTGGACTCTTATTACTCTAGTTTTATAACTCTATGAATTGGGTAACTTCTAATTCAAAGTTCGTACTACTCCATATATCACATTATTATATTGATAAAATTATTTAAAATTTTTATACATGCATATTATGCCAATTTAGCTATTCAAAGGTAATAATTCTTTATTCTAGTAGCTTGCTAAATGACTTGCACTATATCGTTAATTATAATTAATCTACGATGTCTTAAACAATAACTTTCCAGCAAGTTACTAATGTCTCGCCGATAGTTTCTCTTTTTGCAAGGCTTATAAAGGTTCCTATAAGAGGTAGCTTGAAGACCATTTAGGAGGCCTTACAGGAGTAAGGAAGCATAGATTCAGACTTTTAATGTATTTAGGAGTCTTTGGAGAATATAGTGAATGAAAAGTCCAAAGTCAACAATATTGTTACCAAAACATCAAGAAATGTTGTTTCAGAAAAGGCCCCCTCATAGAAACCCAAGCTTTTCCACTTTACCTCCATGACTGGGGTTATTTTCCCACCATTGGAGCTTCTATAGTATGGAGCAAAATCTTGGTTTGTAGACTAGTTGGGTTCTTTTTGAACAAAAGACCTTCCTTCCTCACGTTAAAGCTTGGCCATATCTAGATGGGGGAGCAAGGGATTAGGAAAGGTGTTATTAATTGAAAAAGGAGTCTTTCATTTTCAAATTCAAAGATGAAGATAGTCTCTCCTTGGTTATAGAAGCTGGACCTTGGTACACTGGGAGACAACTATGTTTTTCCAAAAGTGGATTCCAGGTATGGAATTAGATTCAAATATAATAGTGTTCCTTCCCATAAGGATCAACTTCCATAATGTCCCTTTTGAGTACTAGACATTAGATAGTTTAAGCTTCCTAGCTAGTTTAGTAGGCAAATGATTAACTTTTGATTCTCCCAATGTAAAGTAAGAAAGAATTTGTTTTCCTAGAATCTGTGTTAAGTTTAAGATAAGTGAAGAATTACCTAAGGCCCTTCTAGTAATAAAACTTAATGAAGCTAGTGAACTTGTCAGAATTGAAATCAAACTTTCCTACAATTGGAAATCACAGTTTGGCAAGATAGTCTGGAAAGAAAAAGCAAATTGTTCTAAAGAGGAGACTATTAAGAACTTATGGGAATTAGGGACTTGGTGGAGAAAAAAGAGAATGAACATTGTTATTCAAAATCTGGATACCCCTTCTAAAGTTAGTCCTAACACTGAAACCATTGAAACCTCTAAACCAACAGATATAATGAACGTCTAAAAATCTAGTTTTGGTGAGAAAATTTTGGAAGAATACATGAAGGTTTTCAGAATTTACTTGAGATTTCTAAAGACAAAGAATTAGAGGACGAGGACGAGGACGCAACAAGTCAAGAAACTCATATCTAAATGGAGAAGTAGTGGGAGAATTCCACTCTATCTTCCAGCATAAAATTTGGCAGAAAAGAAGAAAAAGGCCAAAAGGAGTTAGTAAGTTCTGTAAGCTAACTCAATCATGATTTTTTGGAATATTATAGGTATGAACGAACCTCGTAAGAGACAAGCAATAAAAGACCTCATTTTGGATAAAAAATCATTTGATCTTGGTATTACTAAAGACTAGAATCAAAGCTCATAAATTTCAAGAATCTATAAAGTTTCTAGGGCCTAAGTGTATCTTTGTATCCAATCATCTACATCATTACAGTGGTAGAATTGTGTTTTTCTATGATAAAGACAAGGTATAGATTACAAAACTTAACTGCTTAGATCAATTCATTCATTTGGTGCATAAAATATTTCATTCCCTTATTTCCTTTAAATTGACAATCATTTATGCTTTGCTTTACAAAGAGCAAAATTACATGAGGGGCTTAAAACTATTAAATCACATATGTTTAATCCCTAGATTGTTGTAGGTGATTTTAGATGTATCCTTTAGCCATCGAAAGCTCATGAACATAAAGTAAAGCATAATGCCATAAGCAGAGAGTTGGAGTCTATATTAGGTTTGCTAGAAATTTTTTATTAAAATATGTTGGTTATTACTTTACTTAGAATAACAAGCAGCTAGGTAGGAGCTTCACCAAGAGAAACCTTGATAAAGTGTTGATAAATCAAGCTTGGATAGGTATATAGTATAATTCCTTTGCATACTTTAATCCTCCTCTCTGTTTAGATCATTCTTTCATAGATGTGAATGTCAGATCATTCTTTCATGGAAGTGATTGTCCCTAATAGTCTTGATTCTACAAATGATCATTCTAGATTCTTCAATTTCCTAGCACATAAGGAATGATTCATGGATATTGTAAGAGAGGTTTGGGGAGTCTAGATTCCCAGTCATAAGTCCTATCAATTAATGAGGAAGCTGAGAATGCTGAGAGCCAAGCTGAAGAGTTTTCCCAAGGTCAGTGATTCTTCTTCTGCTCAAGGATTGCAGGATGCAAAGTTGAAGCTTAAGAACTTATAAGATTTGCTTTATATGGATCTAGGTAATTTGGAATTAAAATAGAGATAGCTTAGAGCACTTGAAGGGTACTTTAGGGCCCTTCATGATCATAGTTCCTTAATGTTGTAAAGGCAAAACTAAGTCGGTTGAAGAAGGGGGACACTAACTCTAAGTTATTTCACAACTCTATACTACCTAGAACGAGCACTAATAAAATTGATTGTCTGCTTGTTGCTAATAATTAAGTAATCACAGATGCAACTTCCATTCAAGGAAGAGCGTTACACTTCTATAAGGAACTTCTTAGGTCAAGGAATCCAGACATAAATAGTCCCCAGATTCTAACTAATCTTATAGGTCACTCTAGCGCCCTCAATGTTGATTTGTTGGAGGAACTTTAAAGGCCAATTACCCATTTGGAAATCAAGATTTATCTGTTCAGTTTAAGTCCTAAAAAAGTTCCTATACCTAATCGTTTTAATGTTTTTTTTCTTTCATTTTAATTGGCATATCACTGAAGATTTATTGGTGTAGGTGATCCTGGAATTCCTATCCTCTAATAGAATGTTAAAGGAGCTCAATTCCACCTAGGTGATCTAGGAATTCCTATCCTCTACCAGATTGTTAAGGGAGCTCAATTCCACTTATATATATCTCCTCCTTAAAATCCCTAATGCCAACAACCTGAAGGATTTTTCCCCTATCTCTTGCTACAATACAATGTATAAGCTACTATCCAAGCTTCTAACTATGAGGTTAAAGGTGAGTTTAGAGAGTTTAATTCATCATTCTCAGAGTGCATGTATATTGGAAGATCTATTTCTAACAACATTTTGCTTATTTAGGAGCTGGTAAGGGATTATGACTAGAGATGGCAACGGGCTAGGCCTAGGCCTAATCAGGCTAACTTATTTTTTTAAAAAAGGCAAAATAATGTCATTTTTCCATTATCTATCAGGGTCGAGCTAGAGCCTAGTTCAAGGCCCGATAAACCTTGGCCTGGTCTATTCCTTTCGTCAAGGCTGGGTCAAGTTAGGCCCTTTTGCCATCCCTAATTATGGCACTACTAAACCCATCAAGAGTTGTGCAATCAAAGTGGATTTTTCAAAAGCTTTTAATACTATCAGCTGGAATTTCACATTATACTATCTTAAATGGTTTGGTTTCTCATCCAAATTTATATATTGAATTTATTCTTGCATTTTTATCTCCTCTTTTAGCATTCTGATTAATAGATCTCCTACCAATCATTTCAAGTGCACCAATGAAGTTAGGCAAGGGGATCCTCTATCCGCCTATCATTTTGTTGTTGCTTTGGAAATCATATCAAGGATCATTACGAAGAATACCTTGAATAATCCCAACTTCAAGTTCCATCACAAATGCAAACCATTAAAGCTTACTCACTTAAGCTTTGCAAATGACGATCTTGTTATCTGGAGCTGATTCTTAATCAGTTTTAGTCTTGTATAATTCTCTTCATATTTTTTACAAGATCTTTAGGCTAAGAGTTAACCAACACAAAAGCATGTTGTACCTCCCTTCTTATGTTAAATCCTTAACTAGATTAAGGATGCTAACAGGATTGAATGTTGATTCTCTCCCTTTCTAATATCATGGTGTTCCTATCTCCTCCAGAAAGCTAAGGTACCAAGATTGTCTTCCACTTTTGGAAAGTTATAAATAGAATAAATGCTTGGTAGAACAAGTCCTTATCTTATGTAGAGAGACTTCTGGTTATCTCTTCAATTATGGGGAGCCTTCAAACACATTAGAGTTCACACTTATTCCTTCCTAAAAAATCAACAAGGAGTTGGAAAAATGCATTAAAGGTTTGCTATAGATTGAGAGTGTTGTTAACTCCAAAGGTGCTCAAATAAAATAGGATTAGCTTTGTTAGAGTAAGCAGGAAGATGGTTTGGGACTCATTTCTATGTACTTAAGTCGAACAACGCTTGTGGACAAAAAAATTTGGAGATTATTTACTAATAAAGAGTCCTTATGGTCCAAATGGACAAATGAATTCTATCTTAAATCTTTTAATCTCTGGCAGATTAAGGAAATGAGAGAGTTGTTGGAATTTCATTCACATGTTGAGGAGGAGACAAATTGTTTACTCCATCCTTAAAGTTCACATAATTGATGGAAAAACTTTTTGGTTTTGGTTTGCCAATTGGACTACTCATAGCCCTCTAGTATTGAGGGAGGACATCTAAACTCAGATTGTTAGGATTCCTATCTAAGCTTAGGTTAAGGATGTAATTCAATAGGTTTGGCCATAAGTTTTAGGGGTTGTAAGAGGATCAGATCCTACCTACCTTATTACTCTCCAATTCTTCAAAATGTGACAGCCTATATTGGTTTCTAAATGGAGGTAGGGAATTTAATAATCAATCTTATCTTACAACTAGTAGACAATATCAACTAGAATTGAATGGTTTACTTTTTTGTAGAAAGGGTCTCGAATGCTTAAAGCATCTTTTTTCACTTGGTTAGCTGTAAGACACAGATTGAGGATTAAAGACAAGATTTATGGTGTTAACGATTAGCTTTGCAGACTATGCAATCTTAGCTCTACATTAGTCATCTATTTTTTCAATGTTTTCTATTACATAGTTATTTGGAGTAGAATGCAACTTATGATGGAGTTGTATTGCCTTTATTAAGAGTGCAAGATTTACTCAAATAAGCTGATAAGATTAATGACAAGAAAATGGGAGAGCACTTAGATATTAGTCTTTGTACAACATGTTCTGCTTACTCCATTTAGGGATGTCAGTTCCGACCCGTGGTCAACGGGTTTGGCCCGGTCAAACCGGACCATGGGCCACGGGCCGGACTGTGGGTGGGCAAGACCACGGGCCGAATCAACCAGCCCGATCTGTGGCATGCCTACTACTTTATTAATTTAATTATTTTTTATTTATTAACTTAATAATTAACTTAAGTAAATTAAAAATTTGTAATTAATTTAATTCACAATTTTAACTATAACTATTTACTTATTAACTTTTCATATAAAATTCTAATTAATTGAATTAAATGTCTTAATTAATCATACCATTACAAACATTTCAATAATTTTATTATATCATAATTAATCACTTATATGTTGCTATAATTAATTATCAATTCTATCTTATAATAACTAATAAATAA
>JAOSBN010159481.1:0-22304 GCA_027563595.1 Erythroxylum suave | reverse complement strand
TGGAGCCCGGTATTTAATTAGCTCGCCGCGGCGAAGTGAGTATAGGCGCCGCGGCGTGTTAATTCTGGCCCCTTCGCCGCGGCGTGCATATGATGGAGTCGCGGCGTGCTTGCCTTTAATCCTCGTCACGGTGAGGTATTTCATAGGTGCCGCGACGTGTATATCCTCGCCGCGGCGAGATGAATCAAAGTCGTGGCGTGCCTTCGATGCTTTCTGACTCTTCTTTTCCCCTACATATCAAATGACAATTTGCAGTATCAATGTTTCTTGGAAAAATTATCATAAAATTAATGTCAATTTTTGACAAATCTACTGTCAAATTGTACAATGTGTGAACTCATATAAAGAACTAACTAAAGCACAAAAATCAGAAATTAAGAGTCAAAAAGTACATTCAAAATAGCAAAAGTGTAGCCAATTTATGTAATAAACTTGGGTCAATCAATGGGTTATTATACCTAATACATTTAGATGTATGTGATCTGATGTCCATTCTGTCAGAGGTGGTTTTGTGCACTTCATTACTTTTATTGACGATTATTCATGATATGGGTATGTGTATCTAAATAGATACAAGTATGAGGCGTTTGAAATATTGAAACAATTTAGAGACGAAGTAGAGAAATAACTCGATAGAAGTATTAAGGCACTTTGATCAGATCGAGGTGGTGAATACTTAAACGAGGAGTTTCCAACTTATCTCGGAGATAATGGGATAGTATCCTAGTGGACTCCACCTTAGACACCATTACATAATGGTGTAGCTGAAACGATAAACCGAACCTTGTTAGACATGGTAAGGTCAATGATGGGATTAGTAGATCTACCAAAATCCTTTTGGAGTTATGCACTCGAGACTGCTGTTTATGTGACAAACAAAGTTCCTTCAAAGGCAGTTGAAGTTACCCTATATGAGATGTTGACTAACAAAAGGCCCTATCTTTCAATTATGAAAGTTTGGGGTTATCCGACTTATATGTAGTAGATTCAATCAGATAAGCTAGAAGTGAAATATAATAAATGTCTGTTTATAGGATATCCTAAGGAAACAATTGGATATTAGTTCTATAATGCTTTAGAGCAAAAGGTATTTGTCTCAAAGCATGCTATCTTTTTAGACAAAGAGTTTCTTCTAAAAGAAGATAGTGGGAGAAAATTTGAACTTGATGAAGTTCATGATGCTCAAGTAGACGCAAATCAATTTCTTAGACTTGAATTGTTGTTCATGGAGATGAGACAACAGTTGAGCCTTCTAAAACACAAAATGTTTGTAGGTTAAGTAAGATACATAATATTCCAGAGAGATATGGATGTCTCGTAAGCGAACACAATGACGTATTGCTCAAAGAGGACGATGAGCCTACAACCTATGAAAAGGCTCTAAACAGAATCTGAAAAATGGCTTCAAGCTATAAAATTTGAAATAGATTCCATGTATGAAAACCAAGTATGTACTTTAGTTGACCCACCTGAAGGATTAAAACCCTAGGGCACAAATGGATTTTCAAGAAGAAAATTGATATGGACGGTAATGTGATTACCTATAAAGAGAGGTTAGTTGCTAAAGGTTATTATCAAAGTGAAGGAGATGACTATGACGAGACATTTAGCCCTGTAGCTATGCTTAAATCTATAAGAATACTCCTAGCCATTGCTGCTCATTTGATTATGAAATATAGCAAATGGACGTGAAGAAATCTTTCCTAAATGGAAACCTAAGTGAGGATGTATATATGATACAACCTGAGGGCTTTGTATCCAGAGATGGTAGAAAGGTATGCAAGCTTCAAAAATCTAAAAATCCATTTATGGATTAAAGCAAGCATGTAGGAGTTGATACATGTTTCTGTGTCTGCATTTTGGTTTTTATCATGCTTTATCATCATTAAATGGAGTAATGATCTTATCAGTAAATGGTTTAATGGTTGTCTTTTAATAATGGCATGTAATGTAACCTTTTAGCATTTCATTAAAGAAAGGAAGAGGTGCGTTTGATGTATTTTTTATTCCTTCTTTCATCCATAATCGAAAATAAGAAGGTCTCATTTAGGTTATTGGTCTTTTCATATAGCTATCTTAAAACAAATGAGAAAAGTCTTATTTATTGGCTTCTTTATGATTGATTAAAGAATGAGGTGATGCTTTGGATGCACATCACATCTTTCTTTTATGATAACTGAAATTAAAAAGGAGAGAAAGAAGTCCTCCTACATTTTGTTTTTTGACTCACTCTCTCCTCTCATGCATGCATACCGAAACTTGAATGAGAAGAGTCTCATTTTTGGCTTCTTTCTTCTAAGAAAAATCTTGTAAAAAATATTTCTTCTCTTTTCCCACCAGAGGATCTTGTTAACCAAGTTGTACAAGAAGAATAGGTGGTAGATTGGATTGGTCGGGATACAAGAACAAGCAGAGGATACATTGACAAAGGAGAGGATACAAAAGCCAGAAGTCAAAGCTGTAGCAAGGAGTCGGTATATTTCTACCATCTTGTTCTTATGTGAATTATTTTCCTTATATTGTATCATGTATAGCTGAAACATGTTGATTTGGTTATGTTTTTTTGCTGCATTTCTATTTCAAAAAAGTTTTTAAATCTACTATTTAACTAAATCTTGCATGCTTTCGTTTTCGATCCAACAATTGGTATCAGAGTCATTTTCTTATGCATGATTTTGGTTCCTATACGTGATGTATGGGTTTGCAATTAAATGTTGTATGCTGCATATTTTGATGTGATAGAAATATATATGTGCATGTTTGGCTCTTGTGGTTGTCCATAGAATATAGTTTTACCTTGTAAGTTTTTCCTCGTTTGGTTTGTAACAAGAAGGGTGGCCTATCATCATCATGTTTCCTCCTTGATTTCATTTTTCTATTTTCCTTGATTTTATGCTATATAAAATTATGTAATATTGAAGATGGAGCAACCATGGATCGAAAAGAAGCATAGGTAATAGTTTCAGTGTATCCTTTTCTGTATTGGCAAAGTTTTAATTTTATGAAAACCAAAGTGCTGGAATTTTGTTTCAAAAAAGTTTTGGTTTAGCAAAGTCCTTTTGATTTATTTGTGCATGTAATCATTATGAAGAAGAATTAGTGAATTTGCAAGCCTATAGTGCTATACTTTCCTATAGGGAGTTTTGAGCGAAACACTGACCTTAAACAATTGAGTGAAATGAGTAAATTTCATGAGGAAGATCTATTCGAGTCTATGCTTGCCCTTGATTGACCGTGTCATAACTTGAGATTGTTTATGTATGCCCATAAAAACTGGTAATGATGTGTGTAGTGATTGTACATTCGAGTGGCCTAAGTTTAAATGATTGCATGCTCTTAATCCTTGTGATGATGTACTGATATAATAGATAGGTTGTGTTTGATTGTGATTAAGGACAAGTAAGGGTTTAAGTGTAGGGAAGTTTATAAGTGTGTTTTTAGGTTATGTTTCTAGTTTGTTTTCATATTTTTTTAGTGCTTCTTTGTATATTTTAGTTCTAGTTTATTTGATCTTTAGCATCTTTAGCATCTTTGCATCTTTTCTTGATCTTTGAAGTGTTTAGTTGTTTCTTTACATTATCTAGCGTTTGATGCTAGTGTTGGAGCTTATATTTTTTAGGATGGATTGATGCACCTTGTTGATGAATTGTTCAGGTATCAGATTTGCAACTGTATAACTGGTACAGATGATGTAATGGCACCATTGGGCAGACTTAGAGAATTTAGATGCTAATAAAATCTGGTGGAGAGGAAGAGAAAAGTGTGAGGAGTTTATAGTTCAAAATTCAAGTTAACCGAATGTTCGGAGAGGAAGTTACGGTCAACCAAGTGAAGAGTACAAAAAGTTGTCAAGCAGCAGTGCATGATCATGCTTTCACATGTTCATGCAAAGATGGATGACTCCCTATCTATCATAATCATGCTTATGCACAATTGTGCAAACAATAGATGACTACCTCTTTGTCACGATCATGCTTGTGCGTGAGTGCGATAGATGGAACCAGCTAAAATAAGATTAAATGCAGCCTTTTAAGTGGTTTGACCTTACTTTTGATATATAAAAGGGCTTAAAACTGTAGGAGTTATCATCCATCCGCGGAAGACACCAAAAATAGAATAAGTGAGTCCTTTAGAGGTTAGCTAAAAAAGGAAATACGAAATCTATCTTGGGAAATGTAGGGACAACATCAAACTTTATAATTTTTCTAGCTTATTGGAGTAAGGAGGAGGAGTTCTTAACTTTACCCAGTTTTAATTCCTTTCTTTATAACTTTCAATGTGAAAAACATGGATTTTTTTGGATTGTTCACGAATATGAGTAACTAAACATTTTATAAAAGTTGTTCTTGAACTATATCCGAAAATCTTGTTATCTTTGATGCAATGAAATATGTTTTGTGATATTTATTGTGCTTATACCATATAATAAACCGAGAGGGTGAGATCGGTTATTTGAATTAGGTCGTGTAACGAGAGTTAGCTCCCAACGGATCCAATAAATATTCAGGTTTTTCCAAATAGTTAAAGAGAGATCTTAGCTGTTTGTTAAAACTCATTTATAGGCGTGCTTAAAATCTTGTTGAAGGTTTAGAAAAAGCTAATAAGTCTAAAGATAACATAACTAATTCAAATCCATTCAATTAGGGTCAGCTAATTACTCTTTGAGAGAGGGTAGCTGAACATTAGAAAATCTTGGATCAAGCATAATTAGATCAAGAACATAAGAGGAAAGCAAAATGGGGATAAAGCAACTCCTAATATTGAATTGTGGCCATCAAATTAATGCACTTTGCCTTAATTGAGTGTGCATTGCTATATCAATTAATTTTCATTTAATTTACAGTTTTTAATCTGTTGAAATCATTTTCTTAAACAATGCTTAACCTAAATTCAGTGGTGTCTATCATCAATCTCTGTAGGACGGTATCTATTTTTAACTATAAGTAAAGACCTGTATGCTTGTGGTTTTTGACGTAAAACTAATAGTTTGGTTTACGAAGGAATAGTGGCCCCTCAATCAAAACTAAAAATTATCAAAATTTTATAGCTCAAATTATATAATAGTATAAAATTCAAGGTTTAATTCCTTATACATAACATAATCAAAATCATTAAATTTTTCCCATTGAATTTTTTCACTTAAAGTCTTAATCTTTTCTTTCAACCCGAGATTTTACAAGATTTCAAAATCAAAGTATCTAGGTAATGTCACAATTTTAGAGCAAAAAGTTTGGAATTAAATACCTTCTTCTTCTGAATAAATCGAAAAAGACGCTCCAAAATGTACAACCCTATCACATGTACCCTTCCTTGACACTTAAGTTTTCCAGTTAGGTTGTGAACGTTTAGCAACTTATTTGATTCTTGACACCATCAATAAGTATATGCCTGCAAAATTTGTGAATAACACAACAAAAATACACAAAAGCACCCAAAAAAGTGAGAGAGAAAAGTTTAACAAAATCTTGTGCGAACCACAATAAAGATATGAGTTTTTATATGGAAATTATTAGATTTGTGTAAGAGAAATGTTTATCCATGTGAAAGATGATAGAAAGAAGTGAAACACCTAAGTAAGAATGAAGAGAAATTCGAGAGAATTTGGAAGGTAGGTGCAAGGTTTTGGAGAGATAAGTTTGATGTAGAAGAAGATAAAAGATGAATTTAAAGGTTTTAGGTTAAAAAAGGGGAAAAATCCACTCCAACTAAGATATAAGTGTTACCTATGGTGAATGGGAATGGTCCCACGAAATCTAGTCCCCACACATTGAACCTTTGGCTTCTAGATTGTTAAACAAAAACTCACGAGCATTGTCATCTGTTCTAAAGATGTTGTCCACTATTTGGCATTAATCACATTGTTTCAAAAACTCACGAGCATCCTTAAAAAAGTTTTGCTAATAAAATTGACATTTTAACACTTTCATTGTCTTTTTGTCACTTCATAATGCCCAGTATAGTGGCTTTATGACACTGCATTAGTATGTCGGACATTTCTTCCTTCAGAACACACTTTCTAATAAATCCATTAGAACTTGTCCTATAAAGGATTGTGTCAACCCATAGATAATGGGTGCACTTATACAAGAATCTCTTTTTCTGTTAATAAGATAAATTTATAGGAGGATGCTACCTACAAAGAAATTTGCTATATCAGCATACTGTAATACCATAAGGCATTGAGCAACGTTAAGGTTTCATTGGGGAATTGCTCATTAATGTCTTCACTTTGCTTTAATTTCCCATTTCAAGGAAAGATAAGTAATGACCACATTCTCCGCTTACTTCTTATCTCTCATCTCAATACCAAATTCTTATAATAGTAACACCTATTGGATTAGTCTCAGTTTCACATCTTTCATGCTGAATAGATATTTTAGTGCAATGTGATCAGCAAAAATGATCACCTTACATCGTAAGAGATAAGACTAAAACTTATCACATAAGCATACCATCGTTAGCAACACCTTCTTAATAATGGTGTAATTTGGTTGGGGCCCTAATAATGTTTTTCTTACCTAATAAACTACATGCAGCCTTATATCCTTCTATTGTGCCAACACACAACCTACAATTTGGTTACTGGCATTACATATCACTTCGAATGGTAATGACTAGTTTGGTAATGTTAAGATTGGTGTTGAAATTAGTGCCTCCTTTAATTGATTAGACACAAATAAACAATTATTGTCAAAATTAAAAGGAATATCCTTGACTAATAGAATTGTTAGAGGCCTAGGAATTAATGAGAAGTCCTTAGTGAAGTAGCAATATAATCCTACGTCTCTTAAAAATGCTCGTACACCTTTGACATTAGGGGTGGAAGCTTCTCTATGACCTTTTTTTTTAACTTTATCCATTTCAATACCTTGGCATGATATTTTATATCCCAATAATATGCTTTTGTCCACCATGAAATGACAGTTCTCCTAATTTAGGAGCAAGTGCGATTCTTCACACGTTTGAAGTACTCTATCCAAATTTGTCAATTACTGCTCAAAATAGTCTCCAATTACTTGAAAATTTCCATTTTTTCCCCTGTCATATATGCAAAGATATACATCATACATCTTTGAAATATAGTTAGAGCATTGGATAACCTGAAAGGCATCAATGTATAAGCAAATGTTCTATAAGGATATATGTAGGTGGTCTTTTCTTAGTCCTCCAGATTGATAAATTTCTGATTGTAGCCTAAATATTCATCAAGGAAATAGTAGAATGCATGGCCAACCACCTTTTCTATCATTTAATCTATGAATGGAAGAGGAAAGAGATCCTTCTTAGTAACTTTGTTTAGATTGCAATGGTCAATAGTACTCTCCATTATGTGACAATTCACTTGGAAATCATCTCCTAACTTTCACTCTCCATTACAGTTATTCCATCTTTCTTCGATACACATTATACCACGCTGACTCATTCATTATCTGATATTGGTGGATGATACTAGCATCTATCAGCTTTATTACTTATTTCTTGACCATTTGCTTCATATGAGGGGTTAACCTTCATTGACATTTCCTCGCTGCTTTACTTCCTTCTTTGAGGTTAATTAAATGCATAACTACATTTGAACTTATACCTCATTTGTCAGATAACTACCATCCTATGGCCTTTATTTGCTTTCTAATGAGTTTCATCACCTTAGTATCTTATTCCTCATCTATTTGGTTTGAAATAATAATGGCTAGAGTTTAGCCCTTGCCTAGAAAAGTATACCTTAGGTGTGCGGGTAAAGGCTTTGACTCTAAAGTTGGTGGCTTTTCAATGGAGGGTGGCAAGGTGCTTCAGTCCTCACTAGGATTTCTTGATGCGCTGGAGCACTTGACTCCTCCATCTGTCCTTTATCCTCTTTATTCACTTTATCCTTCATCTTAGCTTCTTCATATTTTTCTTCTTCAAAGTAGCTCTTCTCTTACACTTTCATAGGTTCATCCATCATATCGATCTTTTTTTAAAATAAAATATAATAGATTATATTATATTATAACAAAGATACTACATGATCCTAGATAAGGATCATACAATTAGAGTCAAGAGAGGCTATACTAACATGGATGTCCATCAAAATACAAAAAATTTACATCAAAATAACCAATTTACTCTAAGTTTTTGGCTAACTGTGCATTGCTTCTCATTGGCAATCATAACCACTCTAATCATGTTGAAAATTTGCTCGGCAAGTTCATATTTTTTCCTTCATTCCTTTCTCTCTAAATGGAATAAATTACTATATGAAATAATGTCTTGATAAGAATGTTATTCCTTTGACCAGCTTTGGTGTACGTATCAATTGTATTCAGCATCTTATGCCATACAAAGCTGAAGTTTAGAAGTTATAGAAAATTCAAATTTTGGCTCCACACTGATTTGTTATAACTGATCTTTGCTTTCATTCAATTGTTTGCATAATACACATATAGGATCAAACCAACCAAACCACCTATCTTTAGCTTTTAGTCTGTTCTTTATCACTAGCCATAAGAATACCATAACTTTTAGACTCAAAACCACTTACAGATGACATTAACCAATAGGACTAACTCTAGCTGCTTCATTAGTAAGTTGTGACTAGAACTATTAGTGAAAGTCCCACTAGTATTGTAGCATACCACTCCCATAGAGCATAAGCTCAAACATACTAGAGGATATTTGAGAACATACTATATGAAAATGGTACATTAGGAAAATCAAACTAACTCCTTAAAGGCATCAAACATATCATGTACATCAAACATATCATAAGCATTCTAAATGTTCATTTCTTCCCATTTCATTCATAAATATAAAAATCACATGTGTCTTTACAATTCAGAATCCACATATACATTATACAACATCTTTTTAGTTTAATCTCAATACAAAATATATAACATGAAATGTAATCCTAATACATAAGACTCTAACTAGATTCCTTAGATCTAGCTGATCAGACCTTTGAGCCATCTTGTCTACAAAATGTAAGTATTGGACTTCTACTATATCACCTTAGTAGCTAGAACTCCATTGAACATGAGCAATAACGTTGCAATTTTGATGAGTTTACAAACTCAGTGAGTGAACCATCATTGATATATTCATTTAAGTCAAATTGCAAAAACAAGTATATCATAGTTTATCATACTTCCACAAGCATATCATATAAGCTAGCATTGCATGCCTTCATAAATCCTCCATTCAATTCAACTATTTCAGAACAATTCAATAATTCATTTCAATTTAATCATTTGATATATGTAAGGACGTACATTCAAATGCATATTTGTTTCCATTCTCATTTGTTTTGTTGTGACCAAGTGCCTATCAATCAAATTTACTTTCTGGCCTGTATCCAATATGGATACTTACTATATATTATCTGAGCTTGAGGCTCTTTTTCATAATGCTGAGCTCAAAGCTCTTTTCTGCACATTGGTCATTCTATTCAAATCCCCTTCATTTGATCATGCATTTTAATGTGATGAGATACATCATTTCATATGCTATGTTTTCATTTCCTTTAATTTTTATGTACTCATGCCACATATATCAAAGTCCTTAAATCTAAGTCTGGAATTTATCAATCAGTTGTGCACACGTTCCATATTAAACATATAATTCATACAGAAGTTTATATAAATAAGTTTGCACATCTATGTTATCTAACAGTATGCTTCAGAAAAGCTATTGGCTCGATGTTCTGGCAATGTTTAGATGTTGATGATCACTTATGCGTCTATCATCATGTAAAACACACATAGTTTACAATTCACTAATTTCTTTATTCATATGAAAATAAATTCATGCACATGTATATGTTTCAATGCCTGCTCAATTGATTTTTTGAATATGTATTTGACAGCGCATCGTAATGCTAGTCAAAATAAAATAACTACACCTACTACTATAGCAGTGGTAAGTATAGGTCAATCCCACAAAGAGTGTGTGAAAAGTTATTGAGATCAAATTAATTGATGCTTAGGAAAAATGGGGGGTTTGGATTCTTAAACAAGAAAATAAAATAAAATTATCCTAATGAAAACAATAAAGAAAAAATGCAAAAAATGATAAAAATGGGGAATTCAATAAGGACTCGGTTCTTTGGTTCAATCTCAACCTACACCCTAATTAAACATATTTCCTTGATTTTTTGTTCTTAAATCTCTCCTAGAAACTATTAATCGTGGGTTAATAATTAACCAAAGTTTTCCCTTAGGTTTTGTTTAATCAAGATACAATCATTAATTAAACGTAACCACCGAATAATCTAGGATACAATCTCTAGATTTAATTAGACAGTAGCATTACGAATTAGGAAATAGATTAATCAAGGCAACAACCACATACGATGCATCATGAATGGTGTTAAGTGTACCTATAAATATATTTTACTTAAACACATTTTTTGAGTCTACCATTAAATTGCTCTGTTTCAAAGATGACACTTGTTGATTATCGTAACTAAAAGCATTAAATGTCAAATTCTTACTATGATTTTTGAAAGTTATTTATCTTTGTTTATGGATATGTATTCTTGGAACATGTAGGAAATGAACTAATGATTGAGCTTAATTTGGATGTTTTTCTTGAGGACAAGAAATAGTTTAAGTGTTAGGGTATTTGATAGGATTGAATTATCTTACATTTTCTTCTGAATTTCGATGTGATTTTAATCCTATTTTAAAGATGAAATGCTTAATTTGTGTTGAATTGGTGTTAACTGCTAGGTTAGACATGTTAATATATATCTGAGACCAAAAAGACAAGATTTTAAAGTAAATTGGAGCACAAAATATTTAACAAGGAAAAGATGAAGCAAAATGCAACCTTCCTTAAAACACAAAACGGTAGTAATAAAGTATGCGCTAAACACAACATGAAATGCAAATGTTTCATGCACTAGCTAGCAAAACGATGTGCTCATGGAGGGACATTAGGGATAACATGACCTAGGTTAAATGACGCATTGTATGTGGTTGTTTTCTTGATTAATCGGTTTTCTTAATTCGTAATGCTACTACCTAATTAAATCTAACGATCGTATCCTAGGTTATTTGGTGGTTAGGTTTAATCAATGATAGTATCCTAATTAAAAAAAAACCTAAGGGAAAACTCAGGTTAATTATTAAACCACAATTAATAGTTTCTAGGAGAGTTTTGAGAACAACAAATCAATGAAATATCCTTAATTAGGGTGTAGGCTGAGGTTGAACCAAAAAACTATATCGCTACTGAATTCCCCAATTTTATCATTTTTTTCATGTTTTCTCTAATTTGTTTTTATTAGTCTAGCTTCATTTTTTATATTTGTATTATTCTAAAATCCAAACCACCTCTTTTTCTTAAACACCGATTAATTTCATTTCATAAACTAACCGAACACTCCCTGTGGGATTGACCTAGACTCACCATTACTATAGCAGTATTCTAGTTATTTTATTTTGACTAGTGTTACAACGCACAGGTCAATTTTAATGGTGCTATTGTCGGGTAATTCTTGTTGTAAACATTCTATAATAGAGTAATCTCATATAAGAGAGGCACGATTGATGCATTTTCAGGAGGATCACTAATTAGAAAGGTAGTTGATGAAGCGAAAGAGCTAATAGAGGAGATGGTGAGTAATAACTGCTTATGGATGAATGACTGCAATCCTAAACTGCAGTGAAAGCTGTGCAACTCAAGTGTGAACTCTGTGGAAAAATAGACTATAACATGGTGAACTATTACTTGATAAAGGAAAGTGATCCAGAGCAAGTGAATTATATAGGATGCCAATATGGATGAGGAGGGAGGAATAATCCCTACTCTAACACTTATAAACCTGGGTGGAAGAATCACCCTAACTTCTTTTGGATGAAAAATGCTGGAGGACAATTCATTCCTCAAGAAAAATTAGGCTTCCAATAAAATAAATCAAGCTCAATGGAATCCAAGTTGGATAAGATTTTAAATAAAATTGGATGCATGGAGGATGCACACAAGTGGCTTAAAAGTAAATTCAAGGAAGTCACCAAGAACCATGCTTCTTCAATACACAACTTAGAGGTCTAAGCAGTTCAACTAGGAGAGGCAATATCTACTTAGAATGTAGGAACCTTTCAAAGCAATACTAGCCTAACCCAAAAGAATGGATCATGTCGATCACTCAGATCTAGGAAAAGAAACTTGGACATACAAAGAAAGATGGAGGTAAGGAAGAAGGATGAGCCATTATGGAATTCCTTCTAAGTGAGGTCATAATTGAGCCAATCAAACAACCTTGACTTGTAATTCCATACCCTATTCTAGCTAGCAGAAGTCAATTTAAAGTAGGGAAATGAGGAATTTAAAGGAGGTTGAATCAAACAATGTTGAGGCCATAATAGAACGTCTACAAATGAGGTTCACATTAAAGGAATCGGTCAAGAAGAAGGTTAAGGAGTGTATATCAGAAGAAAACCCTAACAGAATGTAAACAAAAGAGGACCTAGGGGATTTTTACATTCCCTACAGTCTCAATGGAGTCAACATAGATTGAGAATTCACAGATTTAGGAATGAGTATCAATATGATGCCCTATACCTTCAGCCAAAAGTTGGGGTTAGCAGAGTTAGAACCCATAAAGATGTTAATAAAGATGGTTGACAGAACAGTTCATCAATCAAAGGTGATTATTAAGGGTGTGCAAGTATAAATTGACAAATTTATCTTTCCCATATACTTTTATATATTGGATGTTAAAGAAGATGTAGAAATACTCATGGTCCTTGGATGGCTATTCCTGTTCATTGCTCGCTTAATAATTGACATTAATGAGGGTGAACTAACTCTAAGGGTAGGAAAGCACCAAATAACCTTCAAAGTGTTAAAGAAAGACAATAACTCTCCATTAGTTCAAACTAATATCAAGGAAACTCAACCTTGTGGACAATGGGAAGATACTGAGGATCCTAGGAATGCATTCAAAAAGAAATGATCATGTAAAAGAAAGCGAAGGAAGGAGAATCACAAGGAAAGTGGAATCTAGGGTATGGTAGCTCATATATGAATTGTGAGATCTGTGACTATACTACCATTGCACTAATCATTTGAACCACCATGAGCAAAGAAGAGTGTCAATCTATCGACGTTAAAAGAAGTGCTAGCCAACCCATGGAATTTTATTTCCTTTAATTGTTTTTATAAAGTTTAAATTTTGTAGTTAGGTTGTTTCATTTCCAATTAAAATTGGGAAAGTAGAGAACTTTGACCTATATTTGATGATTGAGGGAGTAAGCAAAAGAAAGGTAAAGGGGCCATAAAGAGTTAAGAATTGATTTTGGAAAGGTGGAGAAGGGCAAAAGGAGAGAAAATTTAAAAATAGGTGGATCGTGGCCTGCGGTAGGATAAAAAGGGAAACATGCTACTGTCATTATCAAAGTTTACCATTTTACACTCCAATCACCTATATATTTATTTCTAACTTCACTTTTGATTTACTTTCATCTGTAATTTATCTCATTAAGACTTAAACCTCCAAATACTCTCACTTCTTTCTGCCTAAATTTCAAACTTTCAGTTCTTCCAACTTTTACCGATTTGCAAGCCAGTATGTCACGCATCAAGTACACAGTAAACTGCAATCAATCAGCGGGGTGAAACCAAGTCTTGAGATGAGGGAAAAGAAGCAAGGCAGCTAATTACAAAGCATCTTTCCTGATCTTCTTAGTTGAGAAAGGTATCTATTTTCATTCTCTTCATAATAAAAAAATTGTGGTTCCAAAGTATTTTCATTTTGTAACTTTAGATAGATTAGAATTGTGAAACAAGGTCAAAAGTTCAGCAGAGAAAATTCAATGGGGGTCTATTCATTCAATTTCAATTCCTAGTTTACGAAAAACTAACTGTAGAATTTTTAGCACCCCTCTAGTACAAATCCAACAAACCTAGGGAATTGTGGTTTAGGTTGTGGGGATGACCTTATGGGCTTGATTACGAAACTTTGTATGAAATATATGGTTTTCATGAGTTGTTTATAATGGATTAACATGATGATTTCTGTTTCAACCCTTACTGGACTAAACTAACTGGGTTAGAGCATTTCGATGCTAAGAACGTACACAACAACATCATTAGGAGCCACAAACACTTGTTGATGCACAAATTCATATGCCAAATCATTTTTGACAAAAAGAAAACCAACAATCATTCGAGAAAAGAACTTGTCAAGTTATGGTTTATGGATCGTAAGTTCCCGGTTTGCACAACCACCCATATCTTTAACATAATTATTGTTGCTTAAAAGAACACTACAAGAAAATAAGACATTACTGACATAAAATTATGCACGGAACATATTATTTCTTAATAGTGACGGACATTGACTTTCTGTTGGTAATGCTAGCAAATTTACCAATGGACTATAAATTAATTGGTAAAAGTGGAGGGAAAATATCTCCACGATTTTTTTGACATATAATAGCGATATATTTTCATGTTTTATCATAAAATTAAGTGGTAACAGCTGGCAGGGAAATTTTGTAACTTTAATATCGACGGTATCAAAGTTTTGTCGGTAAAATATCGATGAAAGGATTTTCGTTGGCAAGTTTCATCGGTAAGTTTCAAAATGATCATTAAAAAACCAATGTCTTTTAGTTTTAAGCCAACTGACGTCATTTTGTCATCAACATTTACAACCCTGACTACCCCCTTTTCCCTCTCCTCTATGTTTTTTCTCTCTTCTCCCACCCTATGTCGTTGGATGGTTCCACTTGCAATTTTTTCTTCGTATTTTGTCTATCGTGCATTAGTTTTAGGTAACATGTGTATTAAGTTTATTTTGTGTGCAAATAATGGAGTTGTCTTAGATGGTTACATGTATACCATTTATGGTGGATGGATTTTGTTATAATTATCAGTTTATGCATTTTTTAGTTGAATTGTTAGTTTACTTGTTGTTTAGACGTGTTGTTGTTAGTAAATAATGAAAAAATATAGTTTTTTGTTGTTAGTTACAGATAATTTGGGTTGCCTATGAGTTGTTTGATGAAATGTCTTTTAGAACAAAACTTAATTGTGTTGAGTTATTTTGTAATGAAAAGATTGTACATGTAATTGTTAACATATTGTATTATATAAAATTAAATATAATTAAGTTATGTCAGTAACAATTTTGACAATTGGAAATACATGTATTTTTAAAAGTCTTAGTATGTAGTAACTTAGGTATTTGCTCTAAGATCAATCACAGGTTGAAGAAAATATATTGTGTACATCTTAATTAGGTATATCTTATAAGTGAAACAAAATTGCATTTATAATTAACATTGGCAATGCCTCAATCTTAAGGGAAATAAAATGAGAACAAATAAAATGTGTGAGGGTAATGCATGAGAACTCTAAATTACTCATTAATTCTTTGTTGCCAACCGAAATTATGTCACTTGAACTTAAGGTTGATTATTTTTTAACCTAAAAATGACTAAGAACTAATCTAATTTTTGTTATTCCAATAATAATTCTTTATGCCATTTTAGTTCTTCTTTTCGTTTCAAGCATCAATAAAGATAAACAAATAAGCATATCAATTTCTAATAATCATTTAAGAATTATGTTGTAATTATCTACAACATAACTTAAACTTGTATGAAATTATTATGTAGCAAATTGAAGAAACTAATAGAAAAGTTTAAAATATTGGTACGTCATGAAAATAATATATAATGTTGGCAAAAAAGTAAGGTATCCTAAGAAGGTGTAAGTTGCTCCAAATTTGGATGTTCAAAATTTCACTAATATCAAAAGCAGCAAAGCTTATCTACCATATTCTTAGATAAATTGCTTATAATTTAAGCGATATAGATCCTTTTTTATGAGTTTGATAGTAAAATCCATTGTAAAATAAGAGTATGCTTTTATATATGATCATCTATAATCATACATAGCGATATTGTCTTATAGGAAATGGAAAACATTTATTTTCCATTCACTAACAAAATTTGTTACAAACTCAAACCTGTAATGCTTTTTAAGAGTTCATGAAGTTTAAAACATTCAATAAAACAAATATTTTTTCTGTTCATGATCATATACTTAAGATGCTAAAGGTGAAAATATGACATTGCTACACTTGAGTCTTCTAATTTGTAAACATATCAGAGAAAAATAACATAGAGAAGATGGAGTAAAAATTGAGCTTATTTAATTATGTCATGTTATATGTAATGGTTAAATTTTTCTTCACTTATTGATTCTACCTTGTTTATTGAATCCTTGGAGGTTGAATCAAAATAATCTAAGAATTGAAATATAGGGTGCATCTTTGGGTCATTCACTTAATCGGAACCTAAAATGATTATACCTAAATTAATCTATATGCCATACTATGCAAACTAATTGGAGAAACGGGGGTTTTGACTTTTGAACTCATTAATTAAACTAATTTGAATGTAAAATGAATGTTTTTGGATTTTAGGGGTATAGGAAGCAAAAGAATGAAAAATACAAGAGGTTAAACAGTGATAGAGTCCCCTTGAAAGTGAGTTCTGGCCATCATAGTTCGAAATTTATTTAAGTGAGAGTAGAAATCACTAAGCTTCAAAATGGTAAACCTTGAAGGACTCTTCAAGTAAGGACTCTTCAAGTCTAGGATCTTAATCAATGAGACTCCATTTTTTAAAATCCTGCTAAGTGTTCTTAATGGGTGTAGTAGGATTAGCCAATGCAATGGGTCGAATGGAATCCAAAATCATCTTAACATCAAATATAACCATGCAAGATAAGAGAGAATCAAAAAGATTACAAATACACATATATGAAACTTCATAGATTTAAGCTCAAAGTTCAACATAAACCAATCCATCCTACACATAATGAATATCCAACATTTGATTAAAACCATAATCAAATAGCTCAACTACAAATCATACATCCTAGACCTAGGATGTTATAAATTCATAGCTGAACTATGGATTAAACTACTTCCCTTTTAAGCCTATTGAACTCCAATCATTGCTGCACCTTCAAAAGAGAAAGAAACACCTAGCAACGCATTGCACTTAGAAGCTTCACAACTCAGAATGAATCTGAGTCACCTATGGTGGAGGTTTTGATAGTGGAAGTATGAAAAAGATTAGAGTTAAGCAAGAGAGGAAAAATAATGAAAGAAAGTAGATGATGTGCCTCCTAATGCCTCTCTCCTTACTTATCCTGAAATAGTTTTACTGGTATTCAGGTCAGTTCACATGTATAGTTAAGTGAAATTTCCAAAAATGATTCGGGTTTAAGGCTGCTATTTTAAAATTTTCACCACGACGAAGTAATGAGTTCACTGTGGCTAAATTTTCTCGAAAGGTTTGAGCTGTTGATTTGAAGGTTTTTCCACAGTGAAGTAATGAGTTCGCCATGGCTAAATTTTCTGGAATGGTCTAACCTGTTGATTCGCATGTTTCACCGTGACAAATTGATGAGTTTGCCGCGGCTAACTTGTTTGGAAAGGTCTTCTTTCTTGATCTTATGGCTAAGCAATTTCTTGGTCCTCACTATTAACTCCACTTCTTGAGTGTCCTGCAATGAAAGGCAATAGTTTGCAATATCAATTGTCCTATAAACTAAGTGAGTGCAATTACTAACTAATTATGACAATTTTACCCTCAAACTGTATTAATTGAAAACAAGCACTGTTCAGCTAAATTAAGCACAATATCTAACAAAAGAGCTAAAAAGTACAACAAGAACTACGAAAATATCACTAAATAGTATAGATAACTTGGGTTCAATCACTTATACATGAAAAATCCAAACAAGTATATGAAAGTTCAATTCCATATATCTCTAAGTAGTAACCCACAGTAGTCGTACACAAAAGAAAGTAAAAAGAAAATAGACCAAGATAATTGTGTAAGGTAACTTGAAACATACAAATGAGCTAATGTTGCCAATAGTAGATGACTTATGTTGATATGCTATGTCACCTTTTAATTATAGCATAGTGGTTTCTTATGAGTCCTTACTTTTGTACTTTGCTTTCACCTAATAACAAACACAATTGTATTATATTAAATATTTCATATTTTTTTCACAAGCCCTATTGTGTTGAAGAGCATCGCTCATCTTTCTTTGTTGTAGTATGAAGTTGTCCATCCATCCAGGCTAGTCGTCAAATTAAAGTTTACCATATGTATTGGTTTAATAATACGATTCTGATACCTTTGGATTTTGTGTGAATGTAAAGGAGGTCTTGATTTTGTGTTGTTGTTAAGAATATTAGAATATTCTTACAATCATTGATGAGTTTTTATGTTCTTCTTTAATAGCCTAAGTATTTACTGTATGTGAAATGAGTTTGAAATGTTACGAATAATTTGTTATGAATAATTTTTTCTTATCATTAGGACTTTGATAGAGATAGAGAATGAGTGATGCCCTAGTCCTTATGCATCCTTTAACATATAAATATTAGATATCTTATTTTAGATAATATTTTTTGTTTCATCAAACTAAAGCAACCTTTTCATCATCTTCTTTATTAATGGACTTAGTCAAGCATTTAGATAAAAATATGTGGGAGGAACAAAATATACACGTAGATTTGAGGATCTAATTAATAAGTTTCAACTTACTAGTTTAGGCGAGACATACGCCAATGGAAAATTCATTTTTGAATCTTTTCCAAGAGGGGGGGGGGGAGGTGCAGTCCTTGAATATTATCCTTTTGGCATATAAGATAACTATCTTACTTGATGCTTGGCACCAGCTATTACAATCAAGTAGCTCTTCTCTTTATTGATTCAAAATTATGAGATCTTTTTAAAGGTCTATAGTGAAGATGTTAACAAGCTTACTAATTTTTCATGATCCTTAAAGAAAATAAGCAAATCATAAGCAAATAAAAGGCTAAAAATATTTACTTGCACTTAAAATGAAACTTAAAAGAGTTGTCACACTTGATATTGTGATCTATCGTCCTAGTGAGAGTTTCCATGTTGATGAGTTAAAGGCTTTACGTTTAACTTTTACTATATAATTCTCATTTAAACTTTTCTTGCTACAAGACTTAGATAATTCCTAAGTAAATAAAAGGTTGTCCCATCACTTAATGAAAAGATTCAGTCAATAAGAAAGGAACATGGAAATGATTTTATGAATGGTGTTTCAATAGGCAATAGGTTTGAAATCATTAAGTGAGCTTAAGTTGGCTAATATAGGTTATATTGATCTCCTAAAGCATTTTTCCTTTTTCAAAGAATTTAATAAAGCCTCACTAACAACATATTATATATGATGCCAAGATTTTTTAAAGAAAATTTCATTTAAACCATTAGGTCCTATAGACTTACCAGGTTTTAGGTTAATGACAACCTTCTCGACATCTCTACATTAAAAGGGCTATAAGGAAGTTTACCTATCTCACTTGAGATTTGGTCAGAGTTGAAGGATTTAAGAAGAAATCCAAAGGAAGTTCCATTATCCTAGGGGCTAAGTATAGTATGGAAGTATTCATAATCTTTAGACTTGATTTCTTCCGGTATGAATTTCCATTCCACTTGAGCAAGGAGAAAATTCTATTAGTATTTCTTTTGGAAAAAATTTTCTTATGGAAGAAGTTCCAGTTTCTATCCCACTCTATAAACTATAGAATTTCTTATTTATGTTTGAGAAGTAGAGATGTCAAAAAGGGCCAGGCCTGGGTTGATTGGGCTATAAGGTGAGCCACAAACCGACCAGGGTCAACCTGTGGCTCGACCATTACTTCAAAAAATGTTGTCCTTTTTGATATTTTATTTTAAAAATAAAATATTAAATTCAGGTTCAAATATGTGACTAAAGAGAAGACACGATATGATGCGACTAAGATTCATACCATGATTTAGGTGTACTTACTGTACAGGTGAAGCATCTCATGGTGCAGTAGCTGGAGTTGAATCACATCCTTCCCCTTCAGCTACCACACTTATAGATGAGACATCACCTGCTACTACACCATTCACCACCCCTACATCATTCACTACCCCTATACCGACAGAGATATCAGGGGTAAATAATATGCATGAAGGAGACGGTTGCCAGCCTGGAGTTGAGGGACCCTATAGAAGAACTTACATCACATTTGTCAATATTATGTAAGTCAAAATACATAAAGTTATAGGTTTAAATTTTAAAAATGATATAAATGTATTTATTTTTATATTAGGTTTTTCCATCTAGATCGTGCTCAAGAACATGACATCGAAATTCAAGGAGAATATTGATCCTGAGGGTTATGTATGGAAAATATTTCTCAGGCAATAAAGGAATTTTATTATCATGAGTTTGAGGTACCACAAAAATTATTATTTTCTTCTTTAATTAATAGTTCAATACATTAATTAGATAAATATTATTGCATTATAAGTATTTATCGAATGCTTTTCCTTTTGTTTCAAAAAGAATTTTTTTAGGATTCTTAATTGGAAGCGATCATCTATAGAGTATAGGACAACAAGTGCGTACATGTTATCACTATTTTGTTGTTGCGATGCATAGGGCTAATGTACAGCCACCTTACGTTTATGAAGAAGTATGGAGTCTTGGCTGTAGTATTGGACATCTACTTGAGGCAATGTTCATTTCAAAGCATAGTTCAGCCAATAGACGTGGAGGACAGAGGGAAGAGAGTCTTATCATACATACGGGAGGATCTATTACTCACCACGAGAATGCAAATAGACTTGTAAGTTTCTACCCTTTACATTTATATTCTCATTTCTTTTCTTAACTATATTTCAATTGAATTTGTTGTGTGAATTTTGGAATGAAAATATATGTTTCTTGTTGAGAATGGTAATGTTATAAATGTTACAAATGTTTGGTGCTATATATTGATATGTTGTTAAGTTATTTTATTTGTTCAATAGGTGGTAGATATTGTAAAAATAGAGGTAAATTTGCCGAAATTTTTATAAATTCTAATACATTATAACATTTTATTCATATACAAAAAAAGTTTATGGGCATAAGGCCTACATCCCGTCAACTCTTTTTACACTCTCACATTAAGAAGCATGACTTTGTAACATTCGCCAACAACTGTTGTAGAAATTAAATGTACGTGAAATTTATGGTTTAATATTAATGCTTAATAATTATCACTTAATAATATAAACATAGCTTTCTGATATGACCAAATATAAGAAAGCGTTCAACGACAGCCTCAGCAATCAGAAGATGTTGGTGATACTGAAACTTATCTTCATTCAATTGGTGGTAGGGAATGTTATGGGAGGATATTTGACTTAGGTTCATTTATGAACACATGTTATTTGTAATCGTCCACATCCAGTACAGCAACATCTAGTAGGTGGTCCACAACCAATGAAGCGTAAGAGCTTCCGAGCATAGCACAGACATTAGCAACTCAGTTGCAACAATCAATGGATCAGTTGTAATAATCGATGTAGTACATAGCTCAGCTCTGTAATGAGGTGGATGAGTTGAAGGGTAGGGGTAGCACCTCATCGCACCCATCAGAGCATCTGTCACCAAATTAATATTTTACTTTTAATCATTTAATTTGAACTGAAAATACTTATTATGTATAATATAATGTTGTTATTATCAATTAAGATATTTTTAACTTTATATCATTAATTAAATTTCTATCCAAAAAAATTAAATGTATACTATTAAATTCATAACTGCTTAAATTATGCATAAACCATAACATCATCAAATCAAAAATATTGACATATATTTTTAAAAGAATTTTTTGGGTGATTTACTGACAGAAGATCGTTGTTTTGTCGGTAAAAACAATTGTATTTACCAACAAAACACAACTAACCATTGGTAATCACAGATGAAATAACTAATTCTGTCGCTAATATCATCGACGGAACATAACTGTCAGTAATATCATCGATGAAACATAATCGTCGGTAACATTTTAATAAACTTACTGACGAAAATTAGCAAACCATCGGTAAATTTACCGATAGAATAATATCATCAGTTGGTAAATTTATCAACGGTTAGAATAAACCGTTGATATATTTACCAACGATTAATTAGTGGTATATCGGTAAATTTACCATAGACATATTCTGTCGGCATTTATTACCTATAGTTGTTTCTACGATGCCCTTGGGCAGTCGTCGCGACGAGACAAAGTCCTTGTCCAGACGTCGCGACGTACCACTGGTGACGTTGCGACGTGAAAAAGTACTTCGTACGTCTCGACGAGGCAAAACGTTCGTCGCAATGTATGGCAATTTCCAGACGCATTGCGACGAGCAATCGCTCGTTGCGGGAAACCTAACTCATACCTATCAACATGGAAGACGAAAATACAGGAAAAAGAAAGACAAAGGGACACTTACTGA
>JAOSBN010159430.1:0-16362 GCA_027563595.1 Erythroxylum suave | reverse complement strand
ATTGAGTTTTCTTAAGTTGTATATTGATGTAGAATGGTAAGGTAATTGCTTATGCTTTTAGGCAATTAAAAAATCATAAACAAAATTACCCTACTGATTGATTTTTTCTTTGAAAATTTAGAAGCATTATTTGTATGATAAGATGTGTGAAATTAATAAGGATCTCAAGAGTTTAAAATATATATTTCAGTAGAAGGAATTAAATCTGAGGTAAAGAAGGTGGATGGAACTACTAAAACATTATGACTTCACAATTTAGTATGAATTTAGAAAGGAAAATGTTATTGCAGATGCACCAAGTAGGAAGTACTCAGGTAGTTTGGCATATATCGTGGTGAGGAAGAGAGCTTTGTCGAAGGAGTTACGTGATTCAATGGATCAAGGCACTTATTTTCAAATTTCAGATTCAGGAGTACTATAACTGGCATGCTGATATTGTTAGACAAGATCAAGGTTGTTCAAGGCCAAGACCTTAAGCTTAAAAAACTTATATATGAAGTATAAGAAGGATGTTGTATAGATTTTGAGATTGATAGGGGGATGTATAATAAGGATAAATGGGAGATTGTGTGTTCCAATTGTGGAGAACTTAAAGGAATACATTTTAGAGGAAGCACAATATATGGCATATAATTTACATATGGGTTCCATTAAGATGAATCATAACATTAGAGACATATTGGTAGAAAAGAATGAAAAAGGATGTTGTTAAATGTGTCTTTAAGAGCATGACTTGCGAATAAGTAAAAGCTAAACATTAAAGACCCTCTAGTAAGCTATAACTATGGAAAATTCAAAATGGGAAAAATATCACAATGGATTTTGTGGTTGGCCTAACATATACAAGGATTCAATATGATTTAATTTAGGATATCATTAATAAGTTATCGAAGTCATCCAATTTCTTACTTGTAAAACCACCAAGTTAATGTCTAAGCTTGCGTGAGTATATATCAAGTGAATAGTATGTTTCTACAAGGTATATATGTGGATAGTCTATAACCGAGTATTACAATTCATATCTTAATTTAAGAGGAAATTATAGGAGGCATTAGGAGCCATATTGGATTTTAGCACAACAATCGATCCTTATATTGATGGTCAATTTGAAAGGATTATTCCAACCTTGGAAGATATGCTGAGGATGTGCATGATTAACTTTGGTAGTATTTTGGATTCACACTTGCCTTTAATCAAGTTTGTGTTTAATAATAACTGTCAGGCAGCATTAGGATGGTGCATTAAAAGGCATTATATAGATGGGTTATTATAGAAACTTGAACATTATTATCCATGCACCATAGAATGAATAATTCTTTAACAAAACATTTGTTACTCTCAGATTTACAAAAAACATTATAAAAATAAACTTATGAAGTAATTGATGTTCAAGACTGTAAATAACATTATTTTTAACTCCCTTTTTATCTTTGATCTCTAAATTGAATTCCCATAATAATAAAATCCATCTAGTTAATCTTTGTTTAGCATCTAACTTATTTATTAAATATCTTTATATATATGATCAATGTAAACAACAAATTTGAATAATATTAAATAATATATAAATTATAAAAATGTAAAAACATTAAAGATAAAAAGGGAGTTAATCTTTGTTTAGCATCTAACTTATTTATTAAATATCTTTATATACATGATCAATGTAAACAACGAATTTGAATAATTTTGAATAATATTAAATAATATGTAAATTATAAAAATGTAAAAACCACCAGTAGCAATTCTTTTTATATGGTTATGTAATTTTCTTAAGCATTCATCAAAGTCTTGCTAGCATAAATAGGCTAAAAATGCTTATTCTTCTTTTGCCCAAGAACTACTCCTACTATAACATCACTTGCATCAAACATTATTTTAAAGAAAATATTCCAATCTATAACAACCATAAATGGGGAATCTATTAATTTTCCCTAAGAATAATGAAAACATCTAAACATTCTTGAGTAAATACAAAAGGTACATCTTTCTTAAGTAACTTGGGCAAAGGCATAATAACTTTAGAAAATTCCTCAATGATTCTTTTATAAAAAATTTCTTGTCCTAAAACGCTTCTAAAAGCCTTAACTAAAGTAGGGAGTCGTAAATTTTCAATAGTTTAAAAAAAAATTTCTACCTTTATTCCCCTATATAAGATCTTATGGCCTAGAATTATGCCCTTTTATACCAAAAAATGACACTTTTCACAGTTCAAAACTAGATTAGTCTCCTCACAACAATTAAGCACTATTTAAAAAATATGAAGGAATAATTCAAAAGAATCACCAAAAAAAATCATCTATAAATTCCTCCATAAAGTCCTCCACCAAATCATCAAAATTTCCCATCATAAACTGCTTAAACGTAGAAGGTCCATTGCACAATCCAAAAGATGTCCTCTTATAAGCAAATGTATCATATGGACACGTGATTGTTGATTTCTCCTAGTCCTTTAGGTTTATAGGAATTTAAAAAAAGCCTGAAAAAATATAAAATGCAAATTTTTTTGTCAGGTAGTCGCTTAAGCATCTAGTCAATAAAATGAAGGCGAAAATAATATTTTTAAGTGGCATCATGCAATTTTATAGATGATATGCATACTCTCCACTTGGTAACGATCCTCATAGAAATCATCTCATTCTTCTCATTGGGTACCACCATTATCCCTCCTTTCTTTGGAATAACCTACATATGGGTCACTTAAGAATTGTCAAAAATAGGTTCAATAATAGCAACATCAGGAAGTTTAATTACCTCGGCTTTCATAAAATTCTTTATATTTGAAATAAACCTCTTATAGTTGCAAGTTATGTTTATAAAAAAAAAGAGGATAATTCCTTTAATATCCAAAATCTTCCAAACTATCACCCTCTTATGCTCTCTAAATACCTTTGTAGGCTACTTGGTTGACTGGAATAACCACTCCATTTATGATCTATTCCAAGTAATAGGTTATTCCCTTGTTTGGTTGAAAAAAACATACAAAATATATAATCCAAGGGTTTACTTATTCCTTGAGTTTGGGGAATAAGTAAACATGTTGGACAAAAATATCCTTAAGGGATCCACATAATTACTTAGCTATAACAATAACAACAACAACAAGAACAACAAAAGCAACAAGGATAAGAAGAAGAAGAAGAAGAAAGAAGAAGAAGAAGAAGAAGAAGAAGAAGAAGAAGAAGAAGAAGAAGAAGAAGAAGAAGAACAACAACAACAACAACAATAATAACAATAATAATAATAATAATGATGATGATAATAATAATAATAATAATCATCATCATCATCATCATCATCATCATCATCAAGTAGTTAGTGAGGACTACTTGGATATTTTGGTCTTTTTGTTAACTATTCCTTTGTCATTCCAAATTTATGTTTTCAAAGCAAACCTTCACATTGTATGATCATTACAAATTCTTAAGAATAAGCCAAAATAAATAATGCCCGTTCCATTCCATTCCTTATCTATTATATTCCTAAAGAATCGCCATTCCATTCCTCATCTATTATATTCCTAAAGAATCACCATGTCGTTCCTTATCAATTCCAATAAGTGAACCAAACACCCTGTTAGTGATTTTCCTTCTTGACATGCCTTCAAATTTGATCCTATAATTATTAATAGTTTTAAGTCCTTTTTTATTATGCATACTCAAGATGATTTGGTAACTTCTTTAATTTCAAAAAAGATGGGTCATTAATGGAGGGTTTCAACCTTTTCACTCTTATCAATCTTTTTAAACTCTTTCTATTACACCATGGGCCTGTTAGCCTTAAGATAGGCAAACTTTCACAAGGTTAGCTTTTTTCTCCTCATGATTTAAATAAAGCATAACTCCGAAAAGTTATCATGGATAATTTCCTATATAAAATCTAAAAGTACAACATCAATAATGTCAAAAAAGTAACTTGTACGATCACAACATCAATAACATCAAGAAAATAACTTGTACAAATGAATGTCTCCTAGCATCAGATACTTTAAATATTCCTCTTTATCCCCAATATGAAGCACTATATACCATTACTAACATCAACTATAACTCCAATAGTGGCTAAAATCATAGGTAATTTAATATCGTCATCCATGTCCAATGTCAAAAAATCAACTAAAAGAATAAACTTGTCTACCTTAATTGATACATCCTTAATGCCTTTAAGAAATCTAACTGATCTATCAGTTAATTAAATGCTCATTGTAGTTTCTAGACTCTTTTACTCCTAATTTCTTAAATACTTTATAGGGCATGAAATCAATATTTTCCCATAAGTAAACAAAGCTTTCTTAATCAACTAACAACTAATTAAATAGGGAATAATAAAACTCCCCAAATCCTTAAATCTTTAGGGCAACTTATTTTACAAAATTGTAAAGCTCTTTGCTTAATTTCACAATATATAAGTCCTCCATCTTTATCTTATTTGATAGTAGCTTCTTTAAAAATTTAGCATACTTGGGCAATTGTGAAAGAAACTTGACAAAATATAAGTTAAAATAGAGTTTTCTTGAAAAGTACAAACTTATCAAAATGCTCTTCCATATGACTCTTCTTCAACTTAGTTGAGTATTGAATGATAGGTTTAATGATCTTCACCAATTGAAGTCAATTCTCTATCTTTCTCCTTCTCTTTATTCTTTTTAGTAGCTTTCTCCTGCTTACTTTTCTCCATCTTTTACTGTCATTTCCTTACCAGTTTTAAAGGAAATTGTCTTTACGTGCTCTTTAGGATTTATTTCGGTGTTGACGAGAAAGCCTCTTTATGGTTTCTTATAAGCCACTTGACAAGTTATCTAATCTAGTTCTCCAAGTTATAAATAAAAGCCTTTTAATTTCTTAATAAAGTTTCATTAACCTAAAAGTGAGCTTCCGATTCGTAAATAAAATTTCCATAAGATTGTTTAAGTTAAGCTTCTTCTTTTAAAGTGGATGGTGCTACTAAAATCCTAGTAGAAGGTTTTGTCTTTGCTATTAATGATTTCTATAAAAGAAATTAAGGTGGTTTCTCTAACCTAGAATATTTATATTACTATATGGATTATTTTAGTGATGTGGGGCATTACCCATATAAGGAACATGTTCAATTAGTTATGTCGTAGCCTCAAATACTTGAGACCTATATGTCCTCCACCACATATGTCATACTATTTCACTTAATTTGATTGTTATAAAATTGATAATCCATCAATCCTTTTACTAAGAGCTTAAACCTAAACTAGTAAAACTATAACTGCACAATTGTAAACATCATATGGATTACTAGGCTTTGCTCAAGTGGAATGCCATAGATAAATATTCATACTCATCTCCTCAATCAGCTCTTAGGCTACCTTAACATCTTCCTATTTAAAGTACATCTAATTACTACATATATCTTCTATCTAGTTCATGGATTTAGACCATTATATAACATATAAACCTATAACCATACAAGAAGTCTCTAGTGTGGAATTCTCCTTAAGAAGTCCTTAAACCTCTCTCATGAATCGTATCATTTTTTTCTATCAATTTGAGTATAAGAAAAGATATCATTCCTCATCAAGAATTTTTTAGCCATCTAGATCCATTATAAAGAGAATTCAAACACTGCCTATCCTAATTACTCAAAAAAAGAGAAAACAATCTTAATTTAATTGCATCATCATTGGTTTCATTAATCTTAAATGTATCACAGATCTATAGAAAGATTTCTATAAGGGCATTTGGGTCCTTATCTTGCAGCCCATCAAACTAAACAAACTACTACACCATCTAAATGACATCTCTCTTTATTTAAAATTTATTGGTTATATGAATTAATTTGATGATATTAGACTTAGATCAAATTAATGATAGTCTCATATATTCAAACACAGTCTTGTACAGTTTTACCATGATTGTTGTTTGCTAACCTTCAAATTCTTGCTCTAACTATTATTGTCTTTGTCTAAGTCTTGTTCTAAGAATTCAGAGAGTTTTCCTCTCAATTTTTGGATCTTCTTAACAAACTCAAATGGATTATTTTAGGTTATAAGCAAGCCAAGCACCTAAAATAGCAATAAAGTAAAGAGAGGTCAGTAATTAAAAATAAAATAAAAGAAAAATAAATGTGAAAGAAACATAATAATATGGTCCCTAAAAACAACACTAAAAACTTAGTAGTATGTTCCTTCAATCTCCTACCTATGGATCTTTCTAGGAAAGTGCACCTATAACTTCTATAGGTAGGTTATGAAGTACTAAGTGTCGATCCCATAAAGATTATGAGTACTAGTATTAATTCTTTTCTTATTATCTAATCGAAAAATGATAACAGTAGTTATTGATCAAATTCAAATTTAAAGTAATAAATTAAAATAAATCAATATAATTGACTAACTAGAATAAAGATTTAAACCAGGAAACAACCAATAAAAATATTAGTATCCAAATAGTGAATCTCCTTAGAATTTCTCATGAAAATAAGACGTCACACATTCATTTAACCTAAAGTTCATCAGACTATGGAAATTCCTTAATTATTCTAATATCTTTCTTAAGATTACTAACAAATAATTCTATTTTGATTAATTGAAATCTCTTTCAAATTAAAACCCATAGAATTTCATTAACCAATTTATGAATTTCTCTTTGAGGTTTGGCCTTTGTATGAAAGATTTATGTTAACCTATCTTTAGGATTAAAAGCAACTACTTTTAATATTGCTAGTTTAATAATACAAAGGATTTCTTAATCTTAAATGCATGAAATCAAACATGAATCAACATATCGATATAAATCAATTCTAGAACGATATAGAAAATACATTCAAATTATGATGAAATTAAAAATAAATTGAATTAAATGAAATCACTACAAATTCCATCCTAAGGTCCTGTTGGATCAGAAAATAAAAAATGTAAGATTTGGTTAAATGGTAGATTTCAAAATCGTTTTTTTAGAAATCAAAACACAGCAGAAGCAAGATAACTAAATCAACATGCCAGGCCATACATGATACGGCGTATGAAAAACAATTATCATAAGAACAAGAGGGAGATTACATTACCGACTCCTTTTGTTACAACTTTAACTCCTCGCTGTGTTATCCTATCCTTCTTTAGCCGTGCTTTTGAATCCATTCCTTTGTCAATGTATCGTTTTCTTATTGTTATATCCTCATTCAATCTGATCTACCAATTGTTTTTCTAGGACAAAAAGGTTAACAAGATCCTTTGGTGGGAAAGGAAAAGAAATATTTGGAAGAGATTTTTCATAGAAGAAAGAAGCCAAAGATACCACACCTCTTATGCAAATTTCGGCTAACACATATGCAAGAATGGAGAGAGAGTCCTAAAAAATGCAAGAACATCTCTCTTATACCTAGTCAATTTCTGTTATGCATGAAAAGAAAGAAGTGGAGATCATCCAATGCATCACTTCATTCTTTAATCAAACATAAAGAAGCCATTCAATGAGACTCTTATCATTAGTTTCAAGATGGCTATATGAAAAGACCAATAACCTAAAATGATAGGTCAATTTTGGTTTTAGTGATGAAAGAAGGAAGATGATCCATCAAATGCTCCTCTTTCATCATGAATCAAATGAATGCTAAAAGGTTACAATACGTGTCATCATTAAAAGACAACCATTAAACCATTTAATGGTAAGATCATTATTCCATTTAATGATGATAAAGCATGATAAATACCATCTTTATTTAGCAATTCAATGCTAAATGTGCAACTGTACATTTAGCCCTAATAAAACTGAAATTTCACCTTCCATTTCTTTAAGAAATTTGTTTTAATTTAACTAATCTAATTAATCATATTAAACCAAAATCTAGCCCATTTTTTAATGTTCCTTTGGGCTTTTAATTAACCATTAATTAGTGCAAGCCCAACATTCAATCATTGGCTTTAAAACCTCCATTTATATTTCTTACTTTGTTTGATAACCTTCCTTGAAGCCAAGTGGGGAATCTTATTGGACTTAAATAATTCAAGCTCCAATAAGCCCAGAATTAATTCAATCTCATTAGAATTTATTCTAGCTTATTAACTAAATGTCATTCCGCTAAAGAAAACTCTAGAATTACCAAAAATTATAAGAACACATGTCCAATTGCAAATCCTATTATGAACCTTATTATAGTCATCTGCACAACAAAGGGTAAAATTATCGATTGCCCTTATGTTGGTTTTTCCTTCTAGATCTCCTGTTTTACTTTATATGGTGATTAACACACAAGATCTCATCTTGGTGTCAAGACTTGATGGGTAGCTAGCCATGCTTAAGTTGTATGTTTTTAGATTAAAGTAACGGTTCACTTTATTCTTTATAAACATACTTGATTCCAGATCTATTTAATAGCGCCGTTATCGATAGTCGACTACTGTCACGATAAGAAACTCATCATTCCCTTGAAGTAAACTCTGTTACTTATATGAAGATAAATCGCAACACTATAGTCTAAACCATAATTAAGCCACCAATTTGATTATTCAATTGTGAATCTATTATTTCAGATTCTTATAATATACATGTTTCCCAACATCTCTATGTATATGTATATTACTAACAAAATAATCTCGGTACCTTATAACTAGATATATAATGCTCATAAAAACCAAACTCTTTTGTTTTATTAATAATAAATATTTTCATTATAGAAGTAATTGGAAGAAAATTAAGTTATAAGTAAATATAGTTGCTTTCCAGGGCACTATACTTACATAACTCCAACAATCTCACACTTAACCTAAAGCAAGTTTGACATATCTCTCATTCCCATCCCTACTAGGTGACCCTCAAAACTCTTTTGAGACAGTGTCTTTGTAAATGGATTAGCAAGGTTTTGCTCCATGGGAATCTTTACAACATTCACTTCACTGCATTTTATTACCTCCCTTATGAGATGATACTTTCTCTCAATGTGTTTGACAGCTTTAGGGTTCCTAAGTTCTTTGGAATTAGCCACTGTCCCACTATTATCATAATAAATTGTAATGACCTTTTCTGCCTTATAAACCACTTCCAAATCATTTAGGAACTTACGGAGCTAGATTGCTTCATTTGCTGCTTCACAAGCAGCAACATACTCAACCTCTATATTTGAATCAATAGCACAAGATTGCTTGATATTCCTCCAGACTATGGCTCCACCTCCTAAAACAAATATAGAACCAGAAGTTGATTTCCTTGAATCAACATCTGATTAGAAATCGGAATCTGTATATCCCTTCGGAATAAGATTACTTCCAGAGGAAACAAGCGTTAAGTTCTTCGTCCTATGAAGATACTTCAGTATACACTTAACTGCAGTCCAATGCTCCATTTTTGGATCAGAGTGGAATCTACTTACCAGTCCTACTGCATAATAGATATCTAGTCTAGTGCAAAGTATAACGTGCATTGAACTTCCAACTACCGAAGCATATGAAATGTTATGTAAGCGTTTGAACTCCTCTTGGGTCTTAGGTGCTTGCTCTTTTGAAGGTTTGATTCCCTGTCTAGTTGGTGTGAAACCCCTCTTTGAAACTTGCATGGCAAACTTATTGAGCATGTTCTCAATGTAATTTAGTTTAGACAAGGCTATCAATTTGTTTCTGCGATCCCTTAAAAGTTTGATCCCTAGAACATAGGTAGCCTCTCCTAAATCCTTTATTGAAAACTATTCATTAAGCCATCCTTTAACTGTAGATATCATTCCTACATCATTCCCAATAAGTAGAATGTCATCAACATATAGAATTATAAAAATAACCTTTCCTTCTTTAATCCTTTTACAGACACAAGGCTCATCTAGGCTTTGTATGAACCCATAGGTTTTGATAGACTTATCAAACCTAATGTTCCAAGACCTAGATGCTTGCTTAAGTCCTTAAATGGATCTTTGCAATTTGCATACCTTATGCTCATTACCCGGCTTAACAAAACCTTCTAGTTGGGCCATATAAATGGTCTCCTCAAGAGCCTCACTAAGAAATGTAGTCTCAACATCCATTTACCACATTTCATAACCGAAATAGGCTATTATGGAGAAAAGAATTTTGATGGACTTAAGCATGGCCACTGGAGAAAAAGTCTCCTGATAATCTATCTCTTTTCTAGTATAGCCCTTAGCTACCAATCTAGCTTTAAAGGTCTCTACCTTTCCATCTGATCATCTTTTCCTTTTGTAGATCCATTCACACCCTATAGCTTTTATAACTAGTGGTAGATCTATAAGGATCCAGACTTCATTAGCGTAAATGGAATCTATTTCCAACTCCATCACGTTGAGCCATTTTTCTGCATTAACATCATTAATAGCCTGTGTATAAGTAATGGGATCTATTTCTTCTTTGTCTGAGATGGCTGTAAATCCTTCTCCTAGACCTAGATACCTATATTGCTATCTGACAACTCTCCCACTACGACTAGGCACAACTTGATGTTCAAGTTGCTCTTCCATGTCAACTCTTAAATCCATTTCAACATCTTGTTCTGCTATATCCAAATCAACTCTTGGTTTAGATGAAATAGCTAACTCTTTGAGTACTACTTCACTTATTCCTTTGTGATTTCTCACAAACTCTTCCTCTAGGAAGGTTGCATTTGTTGACACAAATACCTTCCTATCCTAAGGACTATAAAAATGGTACCCTCGAGTTCCCATAGGATATCCTATAAAAAAACATACTTCTGACCTTGGTTCCATCTTTGTGGATTCAGGCCTTAGATCATAGGTTGGGCAAAGTCCTTAAATGTCGTAATGAAGGCACTCAGCCAATCCACAACTCCCTAGGTATTTTAGGCATCGATTTAGATGGAGCAAAGTTGAGAAGATATGTTGTCATTTGTATGGCATATTCCTAGAACGATTCTGGAAGGCTAGCATAGGACATCATCGATCTTACCATTTCCAATATAGTCCTATTCCTCCTCTCAGCTACACCTTTATGTTGAGGTGTGCCAAGAGCTGATAAGTTGGAAACAATTCCATTTTCAATTAGAAATTGTTGGAACTCTTCAGACAAATACTCACCAACTCGATCTGATTGAAGTTGTTTTAATGGCTTACCTAGCTACCTCTCAGCTTTGGCTTTCAATTCTTTGAACTTTTCAAAGGATTCACTCTTGTTATGCATTAAATATAAATAACCATATCTTGAGTAATCATCTATAAAGGTTATGAAGTATTCATAACCTCCTCTAGCTTGTACGTTTATGGACCTATACACATCCATATGTGCTAGGTCCAACGTAGATTCAAATCTATTTCTTTTAGAAGGAAATAAGGCCTTGGTCATTTTTCCTTCAGTACAAGATTCACAGGTGGGTAATTGATCATTATCTAAGCCTATAAGATCCCATCCTTTACTAACTTATCAACTCTTTTTTGATTGATATAACCCATTCTTATCTTCAATTAATGCTAGAGTCAATGAAATGTCTTGGTTTTAATAATTCTGTGGTATTTAGTGAGCCTTTCATAGGTTCTATAAAGAACAATCCCTGTTTCATTGTTTCATTACAAATAAAATCCTTATTCTCATATATTGAAACAACATTTTCAAAATATAAGGAATAACTAGACTTTATTAAACAAAAAAAAATCATGTTCCTTACAATCATTGGAATATAGTAAACATCCTCTAAATATAATCTATAACCATTAGGAAAATCTAAGATAATAACTCCCACTGATTCTGCTAAGATATAGGATCCATTTACTATCTTGACTTGAAACTAACCTTTAAGTAGTCTTTTCCTTTACTAGAACCCTTGCAGAGAATTACAAATATGGTTAGTGGCTGCGGAATCTAATATCCAAGACTTGTTTGCTTTTGAGGGACTTAAGGTAGACCACACACTTTCTTTTCCAGTGGCCTTTTCACCACAGTGGAAACACTCTCCCTTGGTGTCCGCTTTGGTCTTCTTTTTCATGGGTTGGGCCTTCTACCTTCTTCTTTTGCTTGCCCTTACCCTTGGCCTTAGAGGAAGATGCTACATTAGCTTCTGGCACATGAGCCTTGATATTCAATATCTCCTCCGTCCTCTAGAGGGTATTCATCAACTCACTAAAGGTGTAATCCTTGCTATTGAGCTTTTAGACCAACTTAAACTACTAAAAAGAAGAGTTTAAGTTATTGATGATCATAATCATCTGTGTTTCTGCATCCATATCTGCCCCAAGCATTACCTTAAGCATGTAATCTCGATCGATTCACCAAGTTTTTGTCTAAAATTATGAAAAGTTTGGATAGCTTTCACCCTTGCAGACCTAGTCTTCACACCAAACATCTCATATAGCTAATGAACCATTACACTAGTAGTTTTCATACAAGCAATTTGGTTTTAAAACATACTACAGACAGAAGCTAGAATATGACACTTAGTAGTCTTGTTGGCATTCTACCAATGCTCATATTGTTGGACTTGCTCAGGAGTTGAATCTCCACCCAAAGGTGTAGGCTTATTTTCAGTTAATACCCATGAAAGACATTCATATAGAAGAACAATGTCAAGGTTACATCTCCATTCAATTAAATTCTCTCTGTTTTCCAATTTTTATTTGTCAAAAGCAAAGTAAATGGATTCATTATGTGGAAATTATGCCTGAAAATATAAATTATTAAAAAGTAAACTAGTCAACAATATTAGAACTTTGTATACGATCATGATGCATATATGCATGATGATAGATTTAACAAAATTTAAAAACAATTAAATCTTTATACAACTGTTATTTTTTCTTATCTATAATAGACTAAGTGATGGTGGGCCCTCCAACTCAAAAGGCTACTAAGTAGCTTTATGCTTAACTTTCTAAGGAAGCGTCATAATTTGGTCTATACTTTTACCAACAGAGCTACGGTGGGTAGGTTATTGATAAAATATGTTGAGTGTGTAACCATTTGATTCATCCATTAAAGGTATTACCTCAATGGGAGGTCATGTTTACTACTAGTAAATGGACTTATCCTTAAGGAGACCCAAACTATGCAAGATCTGGGATTCATGCCCTCCTGTGGGGAGTAACACTTTATCACATTTAAATGGTCCATCATTTGGAGATCGTGGACTCTCACATGGGCATCCTCTCGTACTAAATCCTTTTGGGCTTTAAGTTTTAAAAACTATTTTGTCTAGGTGCAATTTGTTATCCGTGCTATATTATTTCATTATATATCTCATACATAATTAATGCATGGCAAAGATTAGGGTTGGCAATTTTCTAAATGAGATGCAATCACATAATATCACATATTATTCGCATTCATTTATCCATTTATCATATGAACTAATAAGCCACATTTGATTGTCCATCCTAGAAACATAAAAATAATTATAAGCCTTTTAGGCCCAAAATAATCTTTTTGGACTTGGATCTTCCACTTCGAACTTTTTGCTCTTATGACCTGGTCCATTCAGTAAAAAATGCACAATGACATTTTATAAACCAAAATTTATCACTTTGAAAACAAAAATTCTAGCACTAGATTTTCATAAATCCAAATCTTTGTCATAACAAAAAATTCGAATACTTGTTTTAATTAAAACCGAAAACTTTTCCATTAACACAAAAAACCACAACTTTGTTTTTGTATTAAAACTAAAACTTGATTCATTGAAAAAAATATAGCACTTGTTTTTACATAAAAACCAAAACTTGATTTGTTGAAAGCATTTTGGTTTTCGCCAAACCTAAACTATGTCAATACACAAAAGGATACATCGAAATCATTACCTCTTCATTTTTTCAATCCATGGCCGCTTCACCTTCATCATTACATCAATTTGACATTACAAAATTAAAATAAAAAATAAAAATGAAGTCAAAGAGGAAACACGGTGATGATAGACCACCCTCCTTGTTACAAACCAAGTGAAGAAAGCTTACATGGTAAGTATAAACTCTATGGACAATCAAAAGAGCAAAACATACAATATGCAAGATTTGGTTAAACAGTAGATTTCAAAACATTTTTTTAGAAATCAAAAAATAGTGGAAGCAAGATAACCAAATCAACATGCCAAGCCATATATGATACTACAAATGGAAAACAATTATCATAAGAACAAGACGGTCATACAAAATTTCAACATTATCTACAATAGGAATGAAACTAAAGGGAATGCTAGTCAAAGGAGCTTCACAAATGATCTTAAAGAATGAGTTTAGAAATTATGAGTCATTGACTTAAGTTATCAGGGAAGCTTTTTCTCATGGAGAAATAAACAATCATCCAATTGGAACTTGAGGAATAAGCTAGATATAGAACTAGTAAAAAATGATTAGTTAGATGTATTCCCAAATAGTTTATCTTCTTTCAAAACACCTCAAGATATCTAACCACACACGCTTATCATTGTAAAAAATATTTTCACTAGAGAAAGAAGAATAATGCCATTTATTTTCAATAATTTCCTATATGAAGAAAGCAATTTGTAAAGGTATAGAGTAAGAGTTACAAGGATTCAAGTATTATATTTTTGTATAAAAATTTGGCTTTATTAAATATAAAATTAAGTCCTTTAATGAAAAAAAAACTTTGTAACTAAAACAAAGAAGGAAATGCTTACAACCCGGAATTATTATACCATCAACTTGATGATCCTAGAAGATTAGAGGAGGAGAAAATAACTATTTTGAAGTATTTGAGAGCTGTCACTAGACACAACTCATTAAATAGAAAGCGACCAAATGAGATTTGGTTGTTGGATCTGAAAATAAAACATGTAAGATTTGGTTAAACGGTAGATTTCAAAACTTTTTTAGAAATCAAAACAATGTGGAAGAAAGATAACTAAATCAACATGCCAAGCCATAAATAACATGGTCTATGCAAAACAATTATCATAAGAACAAGATGGAGATTATATTACAGACTTCTTTCGCTATGGATTTAACTCCTTACTATGCTATCCTTTACTTCTTTAGCCTTGTTTTTGAATCCTTTCCTTTGTCAATATATCCTCTTCTTATTGTTGTATCCTCAATCAATCCGATCTACTGCTTGTTTAACAAGATTCTTTGGTGGGAAAGGAGAAGAAATATTTGGAAGAGATTTTTCTTAGAAGAAAGAAGCCAAAGATGAGACACCTTTTATGCAAATTTTGGCTAACATATGGAAGAAAGGAGAGAGAGTCCAAAAAATGTAAAAACACCTCTTTACACCTTGTCAATTTCAGTTATGCATGAAAACAAAAAGGAAGTGGAGAGAAACCAATGCGTCACTTCATTATTTAATCAAACATAAAGAAGCCATTAAAATGAGACCCTTCTCATTTGCTTTAAGATGGCTATATGAAAGACCAATATCCTAAAATGACATGTCAATTTTGGTTTTAGTGATGAAAGAAGCAAGATGATCCATCAAATGCACCTCTTTCATTTTTAATCAAATGAATGCTAAAATTTTACAATACATGCCATCATTAAAAGACAACTATTATACCATTTAAGGGTACTATATTTTTGTCCAAAAATTTGGCTTTATTAAATATAAAATTAAGTCCTTCAATGAAAAAAAAATAAAAACTTTGTAACTAAAGCAAAGAATGAAATTTTTACTACCCAAGAATTATTATACCATCAACTTGATGATCATAGAAGATTAGAGGAGGAGAAAATAACTATTTTGAAGTATTTGAGAGATGTCTCTATACACAACTCATGAAATAGAAGGAGAAAAGATGGGATTTGGCTGTTGGATCAAAAAATAAAACATGCAGGATTTGGCTATTGGATCGAAAAATAAAACATTCAAGATTTGGTGAAACGGTGATTTCAAAACTTTTTTAGAAATCAAAGTATAGCAGAAGCAAGATAACTAAATCAAGATTCCAAGCCATAGATGATATGGTATATTCAAAAAAATTATCATATGAACAAGATAGAGATTATATTATTGACTCCTTTTGCTATAGATTTAACACCTCACTATACTATCCTCTCCTTCTTTAGCCTTGCTTTTGAATCCTTTCCTTTGTTAATGTATCATCTTCTCGTTGTTGTATCCTCAAACAATCCGACATAACACTTTTTCCTGGACAACGTGGTTAACAAGATCCTTTGGTAAGAAAGGGGAAGAAATATTTGGAAGAGATTTTTCTTAGAAGAAAGAAGCCAAAGATGAGACACCTCTCATGCAAATTTTGACTAACAAATGGAAGAAAGGAGAGAGAGTCAAAAAAATGTAAGAACATCTTTTTTTTACATCTTGTCAATTTCGATTATGCATGAAAAGAAAGATGAAATGGAGAGCATCCAATGCATCACTTCATTATTTAATCAAACATAAAGAAGCCATTAAAATGAGACTCTTCTTATTTGTTTTAAGATGGCTATATGAAAAGACCAATAACCTAAAATGACATGTCAATTTCGGTTTTAGTGATGAAAGAA